>JARHVA010001401.1:1192500-1347500 GCA_037957365.1 Torreya grandis | reverse complement strand
GTTACATTGTGAATCTTGAGTTACATGTTGCATTTTAGTACTATAGTATTATGGTATAGAAGTTTCTAATAGATTTGTTAACCAATTAGATTTTTTAGTTTCCTTTTTGCTTAATTAATTTATGGCAATTGATATTTATCTTAGCCATTAACCAACATGTTTATTCATGTCATAATCTATAGTCCTAGTTGAGTCCTAAGGATTTATATTTGGCTTAGACATATTATCTTTACTTTGGGTTACATGTTCCTTTGTTATATTATATGACTTGACCTTTTTATTATTCTGCAATCCATTAGTGTCAAAATTTTCTTTGCATTCAAGATTAATTGTTTTCCTTAAAAGCTTGATCTTCATCTTACTTTTTCCACTTATCTATTTTGTTATAAATTTATATATTCAGTCACATGATTCACACCTGGTTAGATGCTTGCCACCTATTAGTATTACATCAAAACATAGTCATTGAAATTATTTATAAGGCAATATATGAATTGGTTTACCTTTGTCACATATCTCCAATTTGAACAATCTAACTTTATAAAGTCATAAATAATTATTATGTAGTTGTGCACTTCATTGACTATAAATTTGGGAATCTTCTTAACATGACTAGTTAACTGTGTCAACTGAGAGGGGGTAGAAAGTCATTAATATAAAATATAATAGTGAACTAGTTGTGTAACCTTGATACTTATTATTTTAGTTCTTAAAATACTAAGTTAGTTGGTGTCCTTGTAGGTACATAAGCATTTATATTGATGTTTGTAAATTGATAGGAAAATAGGTTAGGATATCTTAGAAGGGGTTTTTGTATGAGATATTTGAGCCAATTTTTTATTATCTGAGCATGACATTTGGCCTTGTGAAATCTATTATTTGATCTATGTATTTCATATCAAGCATATTATGGAATTTTCCTAATTGTGAGGGTATACCTTTAATTATTACTCAAAGAAAGGAAACTAATAAGCTATGTGGATAGTAGAAGATCTATATTATGTATGGTATTTTGAGTAGGGACAATGTTTTCATTTATATTTATATTTAAATTATTCCAAATGTGATTGGAACTTTATAAGTTAGTTTAACTTAACCTTTTTATACAAGCACATATTTCTTGCATAATGGAACAATCGAATACATCTACATGAAGTGTGTTATGACTATGAATTAATACGTATTATTCCTATTTAAACTTCTAGATGTTGAGAAGAATATGAATTGTTACTTGAGTTGTCTATTTTATTTATGAAGTTTATGTTAGGAACAACTGTTTACATGGTGAGTTACCATTAAGTAAATTAGTATTTAGTATGGTTGATTTACCAAGAAATAAATATTAGTTATAGGTTTGTTAGTAACCATATGGTTAATATGATAAGGTTGTTAGTAATGTATATTTTTATAACAACAATATATCATGTATAACTTAAGTGGTATATGGTTGAGGGTTTGTAGGGATTGATAACTCCATGATTATATGATGGTATTTCTATATATTTGTAATATATCCCTAATTATTATTAATTTAGTGGGTGAGTAATAATATTATCATTATGTTTTAAAATATTCTCTATGCATTGTTAAATCTGTGGTTGGCTCTTTGAATCCACAACAGTGGTAATAGAGCAAAATTGTCTTGCATTATGATGGAAAGATGAGTAATGGGAAGGGACAACTAGAATAGTTTTTGGTTGTTTCAATTTATGAAGAGATTGAAGTGTATAAATTGATTTTGTTAGTATAGATCAAGGAGAATTTTTTATTTGTATGTAGTTATAATTCATTTACACAGTGCACATGTGTGTTTTGATGCTTTTATATTACAATTAGATCTGTCAATATTTGAACATAGGTTATTGATTATTAAGTCAAATCTTTTTTTTCCAAAGATTTTCTTGGAAGCATCACCTACCAACTTGGTAGCTTAGTCATGGAATAATATTTTGTGGCTTTCTCAAGGGTTGTATATCTTCTACAAATCTTCTACAATGATCTTAGCATCATGAAGTCCCATATATAAATCAAAAGATCTACACACATAGAGAAAGAAGTTACCAGTGATCTAATCCTATATATCATTGTTCATCTTGCGATCATGGCCCACTTAGACTTCATCAAACACAAACATGGTGGTAAGCTCCTTGCCCAAACTAGTCTCCACTTTTAGCCATATGATCCATACAATAATTTTATTTTGTTTTAGAATTGGGAGAATGTGTATTTTGTTTTATTTTATTTTTGAACTGGGAGAGCTAACTGGAATAAGATAGTACTAGATATTGATCTAGACCTCTATGGGTGAGTGGCTTGTTTTTATTTTATCTATTGTTAGCATGATCTAGCCCATACCAGCTTAGCTCCTCATACCAAATCTAGTCCAAATCACCTCAAGATTGTAGCAACACATTAAATGGTGAATGTATGTTTATCCATGAAGCATATAAGATTTTTATTCTTTGTTGAAAATAGTAATTGGATGGTAGATTTTGACAACCTAATCTAAATTTATTTTAACAATGGCTATGATCATCCATGTTCTCAACACTCAGAGAATACAAGAGGTTTAGTTCAAGTAATTTTTCTTTTGTATATGGTAAAATCTATATTGAAAAGTCTTTATTTTAAATGTCTATTTGGTATAATGTTAAAAATAGTTTACAGTCTTTATATCATATTTAAGTTTATAATGAGTCTTATAGGTTTAGGTCTAAATATGTTGAGTTTAGTCTTTTACCCATTTCTTATAGGTATAATTTTATGTGTGAGAATTTTATTTTTTGTATTCTTTTTCATATTGGACAATATAAAAAAATATTTATTTTTTATAAATCAAAAATTTATAATAGTAAGTTATTTAGATTTAATTTCAAAATCAAAAACATGTCAAAAAGAGTGACAAAAAAATTTGAAAGTGTCAGTTTTTTATTCAGTCGATTGATAAAAAATTATCATTTTTTCAAGAGTCAAAAGTTGTCAAAAAGAGTTATGTCAAAAAATTCAAAGTTGTTTAGGCTTAGAGTCATAAATGCATTTTTGTTTGTACATGATGTCTGCATTATGGGGGGATTTCCCTAAAAAAATCCATGTAGTTGAGCTACATCAACATACCAACTAAGTAAGAAGCAACCTACTAGAGGATGGAGGCTACATGAAAGAAGGAGGTCTTTTAATGTCCTCTTATTAGTCACCAATGATGGGGCCACACCAATGATGTGGTGACATATATACAATGGTGTGTTTTTCATTTTTACTATGTGTTTTTCATAATAAGAATAGAATAATATGCTTTTTCAAGTAATGTAATATGTATGAAAATTCCAAACATGATTCCCTAAGGTGAAAACATTATGAAAGGATAGAAATAACTAATGTAAGTCAGTTCATGGATATTGGAGGTGTTTGTGGTAGAGATATAAAAACCACCAGGAGGTGAAAAAAAGATAGAAAGAGATTCTTATTCATGTCAATGTTTGTGGTAAACCTATAAAACCATGGGAGGAGTGAGGCTCTCTTTATATCAAGGTCATGAGCCAACTAGGGCATGCTACAATGGGTGAGCATACTATAGATAATAGTGTGAATGTTATCAAACCATGTAAAAAATATGGGGGGGGATGTTAGGAATAGTTATTTATATGGTGAGTTACCATTAAGTCAATTAGTATTTACTATGGTTGTTTTACTAAGAGGTAAATATTAGTTACAAGGTTGTTAGTAGCATATATTATTATAACAACAATATATAATGTATAATTTAAGTGGTTATATGGTTGAGGGTTTGTAGGGATTGATAACTCCATAATTATAGGTTGGTATTATTATATATTTGTAATATATCTCCAAATGATTATTAGTTCATTGAGTGAGTAATAATATTATCAGTATGTTTTAAAATATTCTCTATGCATTGTTAAATCTATGTTTGGCTCTTTGAATCCACAACAATTTAACTTGATTTAGAGTTATCTAATATTATGATAAATATTAGTGATTAAAACTTGTGTGTAATTTATATTTTGGGAGTATCAATATGTCAAAATGAGTGGAAATTTATAGATTAAAATAATGCTTTGTAATGTGTGTATATAGGTTATGTTCTTCTGATTACTTGTATGAAGTGTAAACCTAGTAAATACTTGGTGGTATAACTTGTACTTACTTGAGTATTATTTATGAGTGTGGGCCATTGACTATTGGAATCATAAGTTTGGTTATGAGTAGAGATGTTATTATGAACTTTGATAGTATGGGATGTCATAGAGTCCTACTATATTAAAGTATGTTTACCTAGAAGGTACATACTATAATTTTTATGTCCAAACCCACACTTACATAAATATATGTATGTTATTTATTACTATACCAATATGTTTTGAGATAATAAGTAGGAAATCATATATGCATGCATACAACCTTCTATTTGTAACAAATGTTAGGTTAGACTTTTATGTGTTTGTATAACTTGCATTGTTGTATATACTTGCTTGAATAAAAGCTTATTATTCCATGTATTTATGACTATTTTTTATGATTGATTGTGGTAAAAACTAGTAGTTATGCCTTAAAACACTAAACTATGATAATATGGGTTATCATGGGGAATACTTTTTAAGGAACTTTTTGTGATAATGAAAATCTATAGTTAAATGTGTATTTTACCTTAGTGGTATAAACTATAGTCACTATTTTAGTATGAGATAGATAATAATCTAATATGTATTCATACATTGATAGAATAAATGTATAATTTGCTTACTCCTATGTTTAACATGAGATGTGATATTATTTATAGTAGAATGAAATTTGTGTGAATCTTGGGGTTAAAGAATGTCATGAAACATTATCTTTTAGTCTGTATGATTTACATGTTAGTGTGATATCTTGGAATAGAATGTGTTTTCTATGATACACTGCATGTTTAGTTATATAAATCATACAACACATGGGTACTTGGTTGTTATATAGTTTTCCACACTACCACTATATACTCATTTGTGAAGGGAGGTCCATTCCCTGATAGGATTAGTGTAAGGGATTGTTGGTGCATAGTTGGTGTGGAAAAGTACTTGGATGATGCTCTTCCTCCCCACATCAATATTACTTACCTAGATACTAAACTTGACATTATAAAAGATAAATGATTTGGTTTGACTTGACCTATGGAGGGCTTGGTATCTATTTATTATATTAAGGTTGAATGCCTAATGGAAATGTAATTGTATTTTATTTGTATATACTTGAATAGCAATTATTGTATTAGTGTATCATCCATGGCTGAGTCCTAATGTATTTTCTATCCCTACAATTGTAATATATTATTTCACATTTAGTATTGAAATTTAGAACTATTATTGTTCTAATTTTTTGATCATATATTTGGCTAAGTTATTTAGTATAATTGTGGTTTGAGTGAATGAATGTTAAGTAATTAGTTTTTGAAAAACTTGTTACATTATTTTAAGTATAACTTGAGGGTTTGTAACATGTGGTATAAGAGTTGTGGCTTGAACTCTAAGACCTAATGATTCTATTAGAATTTTTGTACCTCTTTATTTAATATAATTGATAAATGTGAATGCATGTGTGGTACATTGAGTGTGTATCCTTAGGTCATTTGTACCCCCCAATTAGAGTTGTTAAAGGGCTGGTTTATCGAGTGTCTCATTGGTGATGGTTATTTAAGGTGTTGAGCTAGGTAAGTGCATGGCA
This sequence comes from Torreya grandis, assembly GCA_037957365.1. Classification (NCBI taxonomy): domain Eukaryota; kingdom Viridiplantae; phylum Streptophyta; class Pinopsida; order Cupressales; family Taxaceae; genus Torreya; species Torreya grandis. The sequence continues at coordinate 1,341,785 of JARHVA010001401.1, read as the reverse complement.
TAGTTTGTTAGATGTAAACAAGAGTTCCCTACCATATTTTTGATCTTTAGATTGAATACCTTGAGTATGATTGCATTTTTATTACTAATTAAATCACCTTCACCATTTGTGTTTTGTGTTGTGAGTGTTTCAAAAGCATGGAGTGCTTACCAGTTAGGTTTATATGTATTATTTTTGTGTCTTATATACATAAATCCTAGGAGTGAGAAATCCTATAAGACCATTCTATGTTGGCACCACCTAGTGCGAAGGAAATTTTGTTTTAGTTAAATATAGATGTTTTGATTGTGAATTCTTTTGTGTTAATAGTTTTTGGATTAGCACCCTTATATTATGTAAACTTAAGAAGTTTCATCTCTCTTAGTTAGCTTATATGTGAATTTTTATCCTCTCACTCTCCTCTTACATCATTTCAAGCTACCGAGAAGATTCATATTTTAGCATGTTGATTTAGTGTTTCCTTATGCAGACACTTTTCTCTAAAAATATATTTGATCTTTTTCCCTTGAGTTTATCAGATGATGTTTTCTACTTCTTTTTGAGAAATTTGTGTGATTAGATGGATTGATGCATCCTTATGGTTAATATTTTCTTTCTAGTTGTGGAAGTAATTTATGTTACTAATCTTGAAAATTTTGGTAAGTAGGTAGTGATTGGCAACTTGGGTTGTGGTGTTTCATTTTACCATGTGAGGCTATGTAAGAATTTTTTTTTTGAGATGTTAATTTTTTACTTTCCACTTGTGAATTTTTAGAGTCACTATTTTATCTAGCTTCTTAAATTGACCACAAGGAATTTCAAACCTTGATTTTATGTTAATTTTAGTTAATTATAATTATTATCTTATTATATACCTTTGTTTACATGGATATTATTATCTTTTAAAGCATGTTATTTTGAAGAGTTTTATATTTTCCTTTATTTGAGAACAAATAAAGTATAGGATGTGCATAACATCTTGGTAGTCTAAAAGTCTTGAGATAAACCTTTAACTTGTTGAGTTTTATTTGAGCAAGTAGGGAGACATTATCTCACTTGTTCCTTTGTAAGGTATGGATGGTATAATCTTTAGCCTTTGTATGTAATGTTAATTTTGATATTATTTCCTCTTAAATATGAATATAAAACTATAGGTTAAGTTGTAGAATATGATACTAATTATGTTTGATTAGTAGAAACTTAATACAATTTTGTAATGATTCTATGATTTTTCTTGTATGTATGTTAGTACATCTAAAATTGTTTAGCATATAGTATTACTTTTTATGATCTATTAGTACATATTAATATTTAATTAAACCTTGTGTACTTATTAAATATCATTAGCTCATGGAAAACTAAGGGAGGAGTGGTGAATTTGGAACATGAATTCTAAGTCATATGAGTGGATCTGACTTAGCCTCACATTGACTCAGTATTTACTGAGTTTGAATCTAACAAATGGGCTTGTCAAATTTAGGATTTGATAGATGGACTTGTATAATTCATTTGTATGGCCATATGCATCTATATTATGGACAGGTGTTTCATAATTTTTTACACTTTGGAAATGTAATATTTCCAGTTCCTATTCATCATCATACTTGTTAGGAGATCCTTATAGTAGTGATAGTATTGACATGTTATACTTATCCAAAAATATGTGTAGTGATAGTATTAACTTATAAATATTATTCTTGCCAAGTTCATTAAATACTTTTCTCTGGGTTGAGGAAAAAAATCTAGGTTAGAAGAGATGTGTAGAGGGGGTGGAAGGTTTTTTGAAACTCTCTCTAGTTATTTGTTTTGACTTTTGTGATGATCTCATATGCTTTTGGGAAGTTAGTGAAACTTTTATCAATATTTTATAAGCTTATCTTATGATTATGGATCCTAAGGTGATCATGATAGAATCAATCTAAGTATTTGACACTCGTAAATTTTTTGTTATGATTTGATATGAGATACCATATTTTGATTCTATTAAACTCTATTTGTTATTCAGTACTATTATTTGAATAAGTGTTATCAAGATAATGACCAATTTTAGGGGGAAGGATGTTACATCCTGATTTCACCCTATGATTTATAACCTTTAAATCCATGGATTAATATGATTATTATTGATTTGATTTGATCTTTATGACATATAATAGTATAGGATAGTGGTATGCTAATTAGATTACATGATGTGTCAGTTGTATTTTATTATTCTATAAATTATGGATATGTATTTGCTAGTTTTGCATCATTGGTTGATATATGATGACTCAGACCAACTACCTACTTGTTATGAGGTGGATGAAAGATTTATCCTACCCTTATAATAGGATAAGGGAGAACATTATCAAAGAGGATGAAGTAGATGGGATGATTGTGGGGTTGCAAGAGGAATTGCTAGTGACCCAAAATCACACACCATAGTAGAATAATTTGTTAACTCTTTAAATGATCTAGTTAGATAGTTAGTATGGTCCTGAGTGCTTAAGTAATTTTGTAGTGATCATATTTCAATTTATGCATCGCTTATATTTAATTTTGAATTATGATTTCTTTGAGATTATGTGTTTGTGCAATATTATTACTAAGCTAACTAGAAATATGTATTATTTTTTGCATATTTTTAAAGATAGTTAAGGTAATGAACTAGTCTCTATGAAATTAGATAAACAAATTCATAGGTATAACATTCCAATATGTGAAATATAGGTTTGGAAATTATTATTATGTCAACATTTAATATATTATATACTTGGTCAAAACTGATAATGTCTTAGGCAATCCTCACTTTAAATTAATAAATAGACTAATTTGATAAATTAAATGCTAACTCTCCTATGTGGACTACCCTAATGAAATATTGTAATGTTTAAATATTAAATCTATTTTTAAAAAACATGAAAAAGTATGGGTTAACATTAATTTAGTCAAAGAATTGGCATACTTAACTAGTCTTTGCATTAATTCAACTTTGAGTAAGAATGGTTTGATTTTTAAAATAAATCATTATTATTCGGAAAAGACTTTTATAACTTGAAAATGGACTCAAATAGTTTTATATGATCTTGAGCTCCTTATTTGAAATTAGGGATTTCATGTTTATGATTTTTGATGGTAGATTTTGATTACTTTAAACTAAGCATGCAAATATAGTTTAAGATTTAGTCAAAGCCATTGATTAATAAGTAATTAACATAAAAAGAGGAGAGGCATGGAATAATTGAATTTAATTGTTCTATAAATTATGTTGGAATTGGAGAGATAAAAAAAGGAGGTGGATTGGAGAGAGTTGGAGAAAGCAAGATGAGAGGAGTCTTCATATTTTTCAACAAATCCATAAGAAGGTTAGTTATGTTTTAATATTTTTGAATTTAGTATGGATATGAGATTATATATTTTCTATGTTCAATATTTACATAGCCTTGATTTTATTTGATGTCCAATTCAATATTGAAATCCCATGAAATTTGTCTATATGTATATTTCTTGAGTCCATTTATAATTTTAGCAAACTAATGGATTATACAATGGTAGCACCCCTATTTATATGTACAGAAATATATATAATGAATATGTATTATTCATATTGGTATGGATGGTTTCCTTTTAACTTATTTATCAGGAGAATTTTATTAAAGCTAGTTGAACATTATTTGTATTAGTTCTATATTATATATATCTTTGACTTATTAATAATTGTGTACTAGTTTGTAAATTATTTGGTGGAACTATATTATTGCCTTCAATTTCTATGCCATGGTTAAACTAAGATGCATTATCAATTATGTTATGATAGAAATATTAGTTGTATTACCAACTTGATTTTCATTTTAAGAATGAACATAATTATCATGGGATTCTTATGAGAATCACAATAATAATCTGCTTCTTTCTATTGCCTTTAGATTAGATGATTAATAAAAGTGCTAAAACAACATAGTGATCTGGTAAATGTATAAAGGAAAATATGTTTCCTCTTTAAATTCAAGATGGAATGTTTGTTAAAACTTTATTTTTGCCTTAGATTTATGTATGGTTGTTTTATTCGAATTACACTAGCAACTGAGTTACATTATGAATTTTGAGTTACATATTGCATTTTAGTATTGTAGTCTTATGGCATAGAGGTTTCTAATAAATTTGTTAATCGATTAGATTTATTTTAGTTACATTTTTTCTTAGTCAATTTTCACTAGATTATATCTATCTTAGCAATTAACTAGCATGTTTATTCACATCATCATCTATAGTCTTAGTTGAGTCCCAAGGATTTAGATTTTGATTAGACTTATAATCTTTACTTTGGGCTGCACATTCCTTGGTTATATTATATGACTTGGCCTTTATGTTATCCTCTGAGCCATTGGCATCAAAATTTGATTTTGATTCAAGCTTTGTCACTTGCCTTATAATCTTGATCTTAATCTTACTTTGGCCACTTGTCTATTTTTTTACAAATTTATATACTCAGTCACATGATTCACACTTGGTTAGTTTTTTACCACTTATTGGTATTACATCATAACATAGTCATTGAAATTATTTATAAAGAAATATATGAATTAGTTTCCCTATACTATGTATCTCAATTTCATTCAATCTAACTTTAAAAAGTCATAAATAATTATTATGTAGCTGTGTATCTCATTGACTATAAATTTGGGAATCTTCTTAACATGACTAGTCGACTTTGTCAACTAAGCGGGGTAGAAAGTCATTAGTATAAAATATAATAGTGAATTAATTTTGTAACCTTGATACTTGTTATTTTGGTTCTTGAAATACTAAGTTAATTAGTGTCTTTGTATGTACATAAACATTTATATCAATGTTTGTAAATTGATAGGAAAATAGGTTTGGATCTTTTAGAAGGGGTTTTTGTATGAGATATTTGATCCAATTTTTGATTTGCTGAGCATGACATTTGGTCTTATGAAATCTATTATTTGAGATGTGCATTTTATATCAAGCATAGTATGGAATTTTCATAATTCTAAGGTTAGACCTTTAATTATTACTCAAATAAAGGAAAGTAGGAAGTTGTGTGGATAGTAAAAGATCTAGATTTTTTGTAGTATTTTGAGTAAGGACAATGTATTTCTTTATAGTTATATTGTAATTATTCCAAAGATGTGATTAGAAATTTGTAAGTTAGTATAAATTAACCTTTTAATACAAGCACATATTTATTTCATAATGGAACACTCAAATACATCTACATGAGGTGTGTTATGATTATGAATTAATAAGTATTATTCCTATTTAGACTTCTACATGTTGAGAAGAATAAAGATTGGTACTTGAGTTGTCTATTTTATTTATGAATTAACTTGATTTAGATTTATTTGATATTATGATAATTATTAGTGATTAAAACTTGTGTGAAAATTATATTGTGAGAGTATCAATATGTGCAAATGATTATACATTTATAAAGAAAAATAATTCTTTTGCATGCATGCCTATAGGTTATGTTCTTTTGATTAATTTCATGAAGTGTAACCCTAGGGTATACTTGGGTAGAATAAATTTTACTTGCTTGAGTATTATTTATGAGTGTGGGTTGTTGACTCTTGGAATTTTAAGTTTATTTAGGAGTAGAGATGTTATTGCGAACTATGATAGTATGGGATGTTGTAGAGTCATATTGTATTAAAGTATGTTTACTCAAAAGGTACATATTATAATTGTTATGTCTAGGCCCACACCTACGTAAATATATACAAGTTGGTTATTACTAGAATAATATGTTTTGAGATAATAAGTAGGACATCATGTATGTATGAATACAACCTTGTGCATGTAAAAAATGTTAGGTTATAATTTTATGTGTTTGTATGACTTTCTTTGTTATATATACTTGCTTAAATAAAAGCTTATGATTCCATGTATTTATGACTAATTTTTATGACTAATTGTGGGAAAAACTAGTAGTTGTGTCTTAAAACACTATAATATGATAATATGGATTATCATGGGGTGTAGTTTGTAAGGAAATTTTTGTGGTAATTAAAATTTGAATTTGAATTGTGTATTTTACTTGAATGGTATAAACTATAGTTATTATTTGTAGTATAAGCTAGATAATAATGTAAGATTTATTAATACATTGATAGAATAAATGTATAATTTGCTTACTCCTATATTTAACATGAGTTGTGATATGATTTATAGTAGAATGAAAATTATGTGAATCTTGGGGTTAAATAATGTAGTGAGACATTATCTGTTGGTATGTATGATTTACATGTTAGTGCTATATCTTGCAATAAAATGGGTTTTCTATGATATATTGCATATTTAGTTATAGAAATCATATAACACATGGGTACTTGCTTATTCTCTAGTTTATTACACCATCACTATCTACTCATCCATTAAGGGAGGGCCATTCCCTAATGGGATTAGTGTGGGGGATCATTGGTTTGTGGTTAGTGTGGAATAGTGCTTAGATGATGCTCTCTCTCCCCATTATAGTACTACTTACCTAGAGACTACACTTGAGATTATCAGAGATACATGAGTTGGTGTGAATTGAGCTCAGGAGGGTTTAATATCTATTTTATATATTAAGGATAAAAGCCTAATTGAAATGTAATTATATTTTATTTATATATACTTAAATAATAATTGTTGTATTAGTAGACCAATTGTGGTGGAATCCTAATGTATTTACATTCTTTGTAGTTATAATATATTAAATTACATTTAGTATTGGAATTTGGAAATGTTATTGTTATAAGTTGTTGATCATATGTTTGGCTAAGTTATTTACTATAAATATGGTTTGAGTGAATGAATTTTAAGTAATAAGTTTTTAAAAAAATAAAAATTACTACATTATTCTAAGTGCTACTTAAGGGGTTGTAACAATGCCCTACATGTCTCTTATGTACCACATGAAATGCATGTGTATATAAAAATTATATGTAATATACCAAACATATGATAATAACATATACAAATGATATAAACTAGTTATCATGTCATACTCAGATCATTTTTATTTTTTTAAATATTTGATTTTTTTGTATTTTATAAAATTTAAATTTTTATTAGAATATTGGAAATTTTAACATACATCAATATATTCCAGTAAGGCCAAATATCAAGGATTATGAAATATAATAATGGGAGGGATCTAAACAATAGACAATATGTGTCAAGATAGTGTGTAGAAAGTGTAGTAGCATGGCAAAGTGGAAGGCAATCAACATGCCTCCACTATATATGTGGATCACCCCATCATAACAAAAAAGAGTATATGGGTATTGAATGGGGATGAGGAGGATTATATTTATATGCTCATGTAACATGTAGCCATAAATTCATATGATAACATAAGTGTAATGTAAGACAAAACAAGAGCAAGTATAACTAGTCCTCATATTAAAGTGAACAAGTAATATGCCATAAAGGAGGTGCATTGGAAGCATTATAGGATAGGTGTCAAAAAAATTTAGAAAAAGATAAACAATTAAAAGGATAGGGCCAAGTGAAAATAAAATCCAATGGCTAAAATAAAGTTCAATGTAATAACATATGCACATATATATGTCAAAATATTATGGGGGAAGGAGAGGTGGTAGTGGTAGCGAGAAACTATGTACAAGAAGTGTCATGTTAATCCACTAGGATAAACCATGTGTTGGTCCTATGTCAAATGGTGTGGATGTATCTAGCCATGGAAAAATGACATCAAATACATCTGGTGTATTTGTGTTATAAACTATGATGTAGCTATGTGTTTTATGAAATCAATCATCACTATTATGCTGAGGTTATTATTGTGTAATTTGTTTCACTATAGTATAAATATTCTCATGTTGGGACTCAAAAAATGTGTTAATTTATGTTAAATTACTTTAAAATCATGTAGGATGTCAATAAAATCTAAGTTATTGTTATCAATTATGTTCTTACTTACACAACATGCCCTAATTTCATCACTCAAATCATGGAACCTCTTTTTTTATCTAGAGTCTGGTCTTATATCCTTAAGAGTTTTAAGTTTTTCATACTTATTGAAATGCCTTTTTATAGTGACTAAAAGCCTTGGATGTAGAATCTGAATCATATTCATGCTTCATTATTTTTAGCTAGGTCTGAATTACAAATGATCATCTTAAACACTTGGTTTTAAGTCTACATATAGGACTCTTTTGGCATGAGCTTATGAATTTTCATGACTCTATTAAGTATTAGTCTATCTTGTACTTATTTTGGGAATGCACTAAACTTATCTTTTGAGTCCATTTCACCTTAGATCTATGTAATTTATCCAATTGTTTCAAAGTTTTTATACTTCTTTTCATTATCAATTTGATCCATTTTTTATTTATTTTGATTTAAAATGGCTAGGCTTCATGCAATTTTATTCCTTCACTTAGTTGCTCTTCATAAAAATGGGCTTAATTGGATTTATAATTGGATTTGCAAAGGTTTATTTAGGGCTTAATCACTTTTATTTATTTCAGACTTAGCCATTTTATTTCAAATTTCATATTTAAATTCTAATAGATATGTTATTTCCACACAAGATAATGGTCACCAACCTTCTCATGAGTCCCCAAAAAAGTTTGATGCTACCAAGTATTGACTGCTCACTTTATTGAGGCCTTTTCTATTGTAGTCATTTTTCATTTCACAAACTTAAGTGCCTGAGTAAATAGGATGATGAAACATGCTAGAATATTATATCCCCAATTCCTTAGGCTCTTTCAATTTTTGAGGTAGGCTTTCAACCTTCTATATTCTTAGGATGTTGGTAAAGTTATTGATCCTTTTTACATTCTTCATTTTATACTATTGGTATGTGACCCCTAACCTTCAACCTTTCAAGTGTATAGGATCACACCATGTTCTATAATCATGCTTCTTTGTTGCCTTGGGACTCCCTATGTAATTTTGACTAGTGGATAAGCTCCTATATACCTATGATCATGCCAAATACTACAATCTCATCCCCTTAGTCCTTTGGATATTTTATATGACTTCAAACATTTATCAAAGCCTTGAGTGAGCAATATCTTGACAAGTATCACAATCTCATTCAACCAAAACCCCATGATAGATAAATATAATTGGATCCCTAGTCAAACCATGGATGAATAAGTATATTACACATGTAATATCCCTACCAAATAGAGGACATGCTAACATCCACATCAACATTACATGTGCTTAAATTTGATGGTCATCTGGCCCATCAATATTGTCACAAAACTAGCCTATTTTTCCTTTGGATCTAGATGTTTAAGTTTGTTTAAGTCTTTAAATTATTATTCTAGTTCATCCCTTAAAAGATATAAAATTAATTATGTTAATTTTTAATTTGATCTTAAGTCTTAATTATTCATCTTTTAAGTGGATTAAATTGATTGTGTCATTGGCAAAATCCCCTCTTCAATTTCTATTTAAGGGTTTTTTAATATTTTCTTTCAAGCTTTCCCATAGCCATATTTAGCTAAATTTGAGGAATTTAAAGTCTAATGACTAATTTAAATATTCAAAAACTAATGGCTAATTTTATGTCATTTAGGTTTATATCATCTAAGGAGATTACACTTATCAACAGCTTAGAGCTTCACTTCTTTGGATCACTTGGAAAAAGGGATAGGCCTTTGACCCTCAAAATTCCCAAGATGACTCTCTGAGTGCCTAAGATGATGCCATGTGGAATCATCCTATTTCTCTATGCCCAATATTAAGCAAGAGTAGTAAGATGAAGTAGGGATCATGTTAGTTCCTAAGATCATGCCACATGGCATCATCTCAAGGCTCTTAGGTAGTTAGGACATTTAACATTGAAAGAAGACCCATAGAGTTATGAGTGATTGATATCTTTCCATTTGTCAAGATCTCAGTGTGTCTAGGTCCAAATAATAGTCAAAACCCTAGGACCCTCAGCCACACTACAATTCAACACATAACAAGACCTCAAAATATCATAGACATGCTGGATTTATTGAAATGGTGAGAAGAAAACATGATGAATGACCTTTTTAAAGAAGATATGTGGACCTCCATAAAATTATTATAGCCTAAACTTGATGCATGTTTTACTTGTCTAGGTCATCAAGGTCTAGAAATTAGAATATGAGTCTAATTAGATATAAGTAATCATGGAATATATTATCACCTAGTACAAAAGTATCACAGAAATATATTCAAAGGTAAATCAAATTATGGTCTAAGTCAAACAATGTACTACACATTAAGATCAAGTAGGTGAAGGCCACAAAAAGATAAAACTTTATCTTGATCTAACTTTAGTACCTATACATAGAATGTGGTCTAAGGACTATCCCAAAGATATTTTCTCAACATTTAGCCACCCAAAATTAAATTTTAGATTAATTGGCATGGACCTAGTACTTATTTCATTAGGATTGGGCATGATTCAATTATGATTTAGCCTCAAGTGGGTACATCCCATTCAATGCTTGTAACCACCCCATAGTGGGTTGATTTATGCTTTCATAGGATTTCATTTCCAATAAAATACTAGTTCTCTAGATTAATAAGGGTTGGTCCATTTATAATTAAAGCTATAGTAAAGGGGTTATATCATTTTTTCTTATAATTCCTACTTTCTTAATTTATCTTTTCATTTTTGCATGATCTAAGGCTATTTGAAGACATTTTTGTAACTCACCTGAGCATTGATAAATATTAGTCATGTGTTTTTAGTCATATAAAATTCAAAAATTGGTAACTTGACCATGGCTAATAACACTGAACCCTTAGGTCCATCTTGCTTACTCTCATGACCCTTTTAAGCACCTTTTCACTGATTCCCAGTCACTTGTAGCCTTCCATACTTGATCCCATCTAAGCTAGACCCATTTTTCCATGAATAATACATCCCCCTATGTTTTGTTTTCTTAGGATAGTAGCACCACACTTAGACTATAACATCAATGCCACTCCTATCCACTTTCGATGTTCCTATCCAAGTGTATTTTTGGCCCCAATCATCAATTCCTTCTAGTTCCCCATACTTATCCTTGTTGTCATAATGTGAGCACATTCAACCCATGACCAATAAATCTATATAAAATCCCATTCAAAGATAATTTGGAAAGGGTTAGCAAATATCACTAAGTAAGCAAGAATACTCAAGCAATCTTCCCTATTCTTTGTATATAGCTAGCCAATACACTTAAAATCTTATTAAAATACTTACACAAATCCATAGCCACATAAATTACATCTAGTTTAACATTTTTACATCTTCATACACTAGATTTCATAAAACATATCAAGTGGGAGAACTACATATGGCTTGATCCCTCTTCGAAGTATTGGTATGTAGGTAGCATGCCCACACAAGGGGTGTGGATACATTTTTAGTGAAGCTTACACACACTAACCCCCCCCCCCCCATATTTATTAAAATTTATCAAATCAAAATGGATTATAGGGTTTGAAGAGAAAATATGATATACAAGGAGCTCTACAAACTTCCAACTACAAAAATTTCACAAATAGGGTCACATAGACCTGGTAAATAAAACCCAAAAAGCTTAGATGACGATAATGGTAGAGGTGGACTAAAATGTTGGTGTCACTCTTTTCAAATTTTGGTTCTCCTATCCAATCATAAAATTAAGGATAGATCTTAGATTATGATAGTGTCTTAGTCCTGCATAGTGAATCTCAGACCCTATCTTAATCGTAATAGCCAGTTTTTAGCTAAGTCTTATTTTATCCCTCTTATTACTATTTTTATAAAGGTAAAAATTTCAAAATAATTTACAAAAATCAGTAGATTAGTTATTGTATATTTATTTACTAATTTTACTACTCAAACCCTTTAACTAAATTAGGAATAATACACTAATATTCCCAAAATTGTTAAATCTTTTGGTGAACCTGACTTACTTCGTTTGTGCATAAAACCCCTAGAAACCCTAGGGTAAATTTTTAACTATTTTTTCTTAAATTTTTTTGATTTTTAACTTGCATAATAAAATAAAAAATTATCATTAAATTTTAAAATTTCATAGTAATTTTACAATAATTTTCTTTCAAACCCTAGTTACCCATATTAGGTCCCAGTATTTTCCCAGTATTTTTCTAATAATTTTTTGATTTTTTACTAGCATATTAAAATTATAAATTCAATTCTAAATTCAAAAATTCAATAGTAATTTACAAAAATATTTATTTTTAAAAACCCTAGTTGCATCTACTAGGTCCTGTTAACTCACAAATTTTCTAATAAATTTCTAATTTTTTACTTGCATATCTAACTCAAAAATTCACTTCAAATTTAAAATTTTCATATTAAATCTCAAAATAATCATCTTTCAAACCCTAATTACATACAATAGGTCTTATTTCTTCTTGAGGTATCACCTTACATATTTGTGAGCTTCATATCCTTTTTACACAATTTCTAGTTCATTGTATTTAGGACTTTACATTTCCTATATTCAATACTTTCCTTCTCTATCACTTTGCCTATTACAAATTATTGAAAAAAATGTAATCAATTTTCAAAATGTTTTCCTACCTCATCAATGGCCCAATACACTAGTTTTGATGAAATTAATAAAAGGAAACTTCAAGAACTCTTAACTAAACACCCTGACATACAAGATGACATACTTAAAATACTATAAGAAGAACAACAAAGAGTGAATAATGGTCCATCTTCCTAAACCATAGAGAAACTAGTTGTAAATGACACTATGGGGACAACTATGTCTCAACAACCCCGTATAACATCCCAACCTACCTCTATGCCACCATTTATAGCTAGTACATCTATTCAATCCAATGTGTTACATATTGACAAAGGTACCACTAGACCTACATAGGCTTTAGATGCTTTTGCTTTACTACATACACCATTGGCACATCACATTGCTTCTACACCCTTGTAACAAGGTTTTGTTCAACCCAAGCTTACTCTATATGATGGCAAGGGTGATCCAGAGACACATTTGAGAGATTTTCACACAACATGATTGGAAAATGTACCAAATGACTAGCTACTTACTAGGTTATTTCCATGTAGCCTAAAGGATTATGATTTACAATGGTTCTACAATCTATCAAATCAGTAAGTTAATGCATTCAATCCTTTATCCAACATGTTCCTAGCTCATTTTAACATTAATATTAGTGATAAGGTTTCATACGCCAATGTTGCACAATAAAAACTAAGGTCAAATGAGAATCTCATAGATTGTGTTCTCTAATATAAGACGATTTTGGCTAAGATGACTATCTCCATGGCCGATCAAGAGTTATAAGATCTCTTCAAATAGAGTATTTTACTATCTTTGCATGAATCAATCATGTTCAAAATATTTTCTTCCTTCACTAAAATGTGTCACACACTAAAGGAAAGAGAAGTCAAACTAATTGCAATGGGAAAAATCAAGTACATAAGTATCTCAAAAATAACAAACAAGATTAATAGCAAAGTCCCATATATAGTCAAGGTTATTGATAGCAAGAGTCAAAATCAACCTATAGTTAATGCAGCTTCTAATCCACCTTGGTTAGTGGTTTTATCAACACCTCTTCAATGAACCTTCACTAATCTACTAATTTTTCTAGCTAGATTTTTACAGTAGCTATTAAAATGTAACATCATATCTCTCCCTCATATTCAAGAAGTTGACCCAACAAAGCCTCTTCCATATGGATATGATTAGCATTTATTTTTTGAATCTCATAGGGAACTAGGCCATACATTAAATAGATGCATCATTTTGAGACACAAAATATAGGATTTGATTGATGGAAATCATATTGATCTTGGCACTTTAGTTGAGCCTCCTCAATCAAAAAAAAACACAAGATAAATCTTTGAAAATATTCTCAAAACCCTTTCTAAAACATTCTAAATAAGAGATATGGGACACATCAGGGGTTCACTATGAATATCATGCACATCCCCCACCAGATACATATAGGGAACTTTTATTTGAGACAAAACCTTTGAGTAACATGATTGGTGTATATAATTATAGAGTTCCAAATAGACCTTCCATATCCTTGTCAAATCAAGAGATCATTGAGGATGATTCAGATTATCATGCACTTTTTATCATAGATTACATTCATAATCATCCTATTCATAACATTCTCATAGACAATGGATCCAATGTTAACATTGCACTATGACATTATTATAGCATTTGGGATATTCAGATTAGGATATTAACCTAATGGACATAGTTATTAATGAATTCAATGAGTACATATAGTCTTCATTAGTTGATATAATACTTCCTCTATAGGTTGGCCCAACACATGTGGACACACCATTTACTAGAGTTCTCAGTGTAAGAGTTTTTGATATGCTACTTGGTCAACCATAGATTAAAAAACTTTGAGAAATACCTTATATAGTTCATAGATGCATGAAATTCATTCATGATAACTAAGTTGTTACAGTTGGTATAATTCCATATGAGTTACCACTCCCCAATTTAGATCCATTTTCTACTTTACAATCACTAGTTTCAATTTTTTCATCAATTATAGTTCCTCTTATATTTATAATTTAAACATAGTTAAGGCATCCATCACTAGCATAGAGAGTTCATACACATCCATAGCTTCAAGATTCTATACAACTTTCAACTACAATATTCACACCCAATTTAGTGTCATTGAGATTTCATGCATCTACACATAGAACACATGTTCAGAGAGCTTCTCCTACTTATATATGGGTCCCTAAGAGCCCTACAACTACATCAAATTCTTAGATTTATATGGGGACCCCATACTTAGTTTCTACTTTAGATATTTTATAGCATTTACAACATATACAACTTTTAGAGCCATAGTCCTAGCATTTCCATTATGCTTCATGATCATGCATGATTCCTCTCCTTGATACAGGACACCACAATAGGGAGTATCCTATGAGACTCATCGGTTAGTATCATTTCTTCTTATTTTTTCTTGTACATAATCTCCTTTATGCTTTATTCTATATTTTTCAAATATATCAAAAATCCAAAAACAATATAATATTTCAAAAATACAAAAACATTCAAATATTCAAAAATAACAAAAATATTTTGATTGTATACATCATCCATGATTTATATTTCTACTATCATGCTAGACTTACATCTATTATTCTAAGCTATTAATTTTCAATTTATATATATTTTCATGCTTCACTTGATCTCTTTTGAGTGTGTGCAGTGACATCTAGCTCTTTGATTGCTTCACTCTACCCATTGAGGGGGCATCCTACTTATAAATCAATATATAGATTGATATACATATCTATTGGGGCATATTCTACATGACTACACCATCTAGGCTATGTCATCATTACACCACACACTCTAGTTATCATGATGATGTACATTACTTACTAGCTTACACAAATTACTCTATCAACACTCACTAGTATATAGCACTTATGTATTTCTTAGCATATACCTAGTCTTGTACTAACATGTCTTGTATACTTTCCCTCTTGCTTTGATTAGTTAGATGTGATTGTATTCCAGTTCTTACATGATTTCCTTTCTTGATTTTCATAGCTAGATATGATTGCATTTCTCAGTTCCTGATTGTCTCCTATATGTGCCTTAGGATATTTGTTAATTTCCTTCATTTCTATGTCATGTGTACCTTAGGACATTCTAAAATATCCTTTACCTATACTCTTCTATGTGATTATGGCTTCCACACCAACCTTACTTATTTCAATTATATGTGTATGTGGCATTTGAACATGCCTTGTATGTTTGCCTTCCAATATGAGTGACATGTGCCCATCACCCTTGTTTGTTTAGCCCCTAGGCCACCCTTGTATACTTTTTGATTCATACCTTGTGTGCTTGTTTCTTGTTTAATTCTCATCATTTGCAATGCCATGATCCACATCATGCATTTTTCTTGCTTTCTTGGATGCCATGATGGACATCATACTCCATCCCTCCATAAAAACTAACTAATAACTAGCCAAATTTCTAGTTCTAGTTCAGTATATTGCACATGT
Source organism: Torreya grandis (assembly GCA_037957365.1). Lineage (NCBI taxonomy): Eukaryota > Viridiplantae > Streptophyta > Pinopsida > Cupressales > Taxaceae > Torreya > Torreya grandis. The sequence continues at coordinate 1,325,815 of JARHVA010001401.1, read as the reverse complement.
TATTATATTATTATATTTATCTAGGCATATCCATATTGATCTAAAAATATCTCATTACAAACCATGTTATATCTTGAGATATCTTATCGATTATTATTGCTATATCATGTATCTTTGTATCAAAACACACTTACAAGGCTCTTTCTTCTAAGGGTAACCATTATAGGGTCTTCATTCTTACACTCAAAATAGGGGGCAATAAATAAGGGTTTTGTCATTGATATCATAGCTCCTAACAATTAAAAATCTATCATTTAGAACACCTAGAATAGCAATCAGATATCAAACCAGTCAGAACAAACTAGGTAAATAGTGAAAATGCCAAAATAGTTACCAAATTTAGCCTAGGATAATAGCACCAAGATTGGACTAAAACCTCAGTGCCACTACTATCTATTTTTAGTGATCTTATTTAAATATCAAAAATATATACTTTCTAGAAGTAGGTAGAAAAGTACGTTCAGCTACAATTTTGTATAGTCAGACTAGTTCAGAATCAACAATTTTTAGTACACTTTTGCTTAGAGAATCTAAATATAGGGGATATTATGTATGATATGATGGCTCTCACTTCTAATTTTAAATATGGTAGTTGGTATAACTTATAGATCAAAATCCATGTTTTAGACACCAATGATTAGGGGAAATGTGCATGGCACATTTGTTTTGTTTTCTTTTTGAGTTTAGCATTACCCAGGCATTCTCAATAGTTACATGCCTTATTCCATCTATAGGTGGTTAGCATAATTAAAAATTGTCTTTCAGATAAGCCTAACCTCAACATTTTAGAGTGGCTTTCATATAAGCCTAATTCACTAGTTTTAGAGTGGCTTTCATACAAGCCTAATCTCCATCTTTTGGAGTGGCCAAGAGTGGCCTACTTGTTAGTATACATTTGACTATCTAGCCAACATTGTTATATTATAGAACACTTATGGGATTTAGAAGCCATATCATATGACACACATTTCATATCAATATTAGTTCATAGCTTCACTTTATGGGTAAATGATGGAGCCAAAGGACTATCTAGCCTTTGTATTCTTGACCCACCTACTCAAAGGGATTGGACACACAATCCAAACATCAATTAGCACACACATGATCACTTAGCTTAACTTAGTGGGAAATAATGGATCTAAAGGGAAAGCCTTTGCATTCTTGAGTGTCTCTTAGGGAATTGAGCAGTTAGCTCCATTCATGATATTAATCTTGGTACAACATCATTTAGTATTATTCAACATCATCCCACATCACTTAGCACCACAATAAGTTTTGTATTGGTTTACATACCCAGTGAGGTGTATTTTTTCCTTTTCCTTCCTCTCTCTCTTACCTAGCTTTGTATATTCTTATTTGAAATATAGTTTATCTAGTAATAATTTATTTACTCTTTATCTTTCTTGCATATTCATACTTCACAGCATGCTCTCTTTATGCACACCCAGCATCATACAAGCTTCATGGGCTTCACCCTTACAAGTAAGTTCAATTATGCTTTCTATTTTTCCTTTGTCATAGTATTTTTCTTTGCTACATCACTAGAATAAATGGGGGGAAAATGTAGTCATATAAAATGAAAAAATTGGTAGTTTGAGGATGAATAATGACACCCAACCCTTAGGTCCATTTTGCTTGCTCTCATGACCCTCATAGGCATCTTTTCACTAATTCCCAATCACTTGTAGCCTTTTAAACTTGATCTTAGCTAAGCCAGACCCCTTTTTCCATGACTAATCCATCCCTTAGGTCATATCTACTCATGAAAGTAGTGCCACACTTGAACTATAGTGTCAATGCCACTCTTATCTACTTTTAACATTCATGTCTATGTGCATTTTTGGCTCCAATGATCAATTCTTTATGGTTACATATCCTTAACCTTTTTGGCCTAATGTGAGAATATTCAACCCATGACCAATATATCCTTATAAAATCCCATTCAAATATAATTTGGAAAGGGTTGGTAAATATCACTATGCAAGAAAGAATATAAGCAAGACTACTCAAGTAATCTTCCCTATTCTCTGCATAGAGCTAGCCAATACACTTACAAGCTTATTCAAATCCTTACACCAGTCCCTAACAACCTCAAGTACATCTAGTTTAGCATTTTTTCATCTTCATACACTAAATTTAATAAATCACATCAAGTGGAAGAACTACATATATCTTGATTCCTCTTCAGAGTATTGGTATGTAGGCATCATGCCCATACAAGAGGTATGGATATCCATTAAATGAATCTTACAAATACTACCCCCCCTCTTCCTAAAAATTAGTCAAACATAATGGATTATAGTTTTTAATATAAAATATACTCTACATGGAGCTTTATAGACTTTTAGCTACTAAAACTTCATAGATAGGGTCACACAGACCTAGCAAACAAAACCTAGAAAAGCTTAGATCCTCAAGACAATAGCAGTAGATGTGGACTATAGCATCTACATCAATTCTTTCCACTTTTAGATATCCTATATAATCATAAAATGAAGGTTAGATCTTAGTTTATGATAGTGTCCCAATCCTACACAGTGAATCTCAAACCCTATCTCAGCCATAATAGCTAGTTTCTAGCTAAGTCTTATTTTCTCCCTCTTATTTATATTTTAATAAAGGTCAAAATTGTAATATAATTTACATAAATTAGTATCTTAATTATTGCATATTTATTTACTAATTTTACTACTCAAATCTTTTAGCTAAATTAGGAATAATACACCAATATTCCCAAAATTGTTAAATCATTATTTCATGAATTATTTGTTCTATGAAACCTTTGTGAATGATATTCATTGTCTATGCATGTCTATGGTGACTACTTTTCCATATTTTATATAGATATTTTTTCTTTATAACCTTTCACCATTTTTCCATCTCTACTTTCTAGTTGTGGTATGTTGGCCAAATAGAGATTGGTTTCTTAAGAAATTTGTTTATTCAATAGAGATAGAATTATCCTCATTAGAAAGTGAGCTCATCTTTCCTTTCCCCATACCCTCTATCTCTTTTGTTCTATTTTATATCCCTATTAGATTAGCATTAGAATATTTTGAATTACATTTAATTTTCTAATCTTTATCTACACTACATGTCCAACCTTTCACTTGTCTTCTTTTATGCATTGTTGAAACTAGTAGATTAAATAAAAGTGCCAACCAATAGTGAGTTCATTGAAAATCTAAATGAGTTAGTTATTATGGATGTAATAGAGACTAAAATTTATTTCATAATTCTTAGAGTGTACTCCAAATAGGCCCTTTATATGGAATAACTTCCATCAGCCAACTGAGGTATTTGGTTCACCTGAATTGGTATATAAATACATTGGGGAAGTTATTGTTTAGCTTTATTCATTTCAAGATATGTATAAGGTAACAGGGAGAATCATCACCATTTGATCTTTTCCTCTCCTCTTTTCCTCCTCGAGTTAGTGCATCATGTCAAATTGACCACCAATAGATTATGTCTTAATTTGTAACATTTATTTATATAATGTGTGATGCATCTATGATAATTTTAATATGTATTATTATTGTACCCCTTAGGTGGAGGTATTTTCATATATATATTTGTTGAGGGAGGGATATATATGAAGTTTCACTTAAGTATTTGTTGTAGTATCTTATGATGAGATTCTGATAATTCTAAAAAATTGCCTCCTTTAGAAAAGTGATCTAATATGGTGAGAAGTGGATTGCAATAATGAAAAATAATAAAATGGGTCATTATTTGTCATGCATGCTTACCAATGTATATTATAAATAAATTCTACACCCCTATTTAGTGTAGATATTATTATGTCCATATCATGTAACCAAAGATACCCAAATATCAAATTGTATTACAAATGATTAGGCATGATTTGAAATGAATTTTAAACTATTATAGATATATAATATTAATAATTAAGTGATTGAGAATGTTTATTATTTACATCTTTACCCTTACTTGGTCTAATCACCATCTTGCTAACTCATAATTGATATGAGAGCCTTCACTTTTTTATAAACATTAAAAATATCATATTGACATCCCTATTTAAATTACATTCATACCTATTCAACCAATGAGTTCATGTCAAACCTATCATAATAATCTCTAATCTTTTAGGACGTGTCTACACTAGTCAAATTGGGCCACACTATGACCTTATTCCCTAGTGTGACCTTGTCTCATGCACTCCAATAGTTACCTTTTTGAATTGGGATGTTTCAAAATGACTCTCTCATGCATTTTGTTAGGTTATTTACTAAAATTATTCTAAATATTATCTTATAAAATTATATCAAGGCTACTCATTCTAACCCCATTGAATCTCTCTAACAAAATCATTGCACACTAAGCAAAAGAAAACATTTCATCTCTTATTTTGAATCTACAACATTATATCAGTCAATATCCAAGTTTTAATAGTATTTATTATAGGTCAAGGATATCTAATGTCAATAATTTGAATTAATCATCTATCTAAAATCATTTTAATTTCATCATCATAGATTACATAATCACTCTAGGAGGGAGAACTACATCAACCTGATACCCATTTGGGTTATGTAGGCAACACTTAGCTATAAGAAGGTTTTGAGGCAAGCTCCCCTATCATTACTAACCCATTTTTATTCTTTTTTGTTATGTAATTATTATCTAGTATATGTGTGGGACTAGGGTTTGATAATTATAGGTCTATCACATGACATAGTGAAATCTAAATATCTACAATCAACCTTTATAATTAATCACATAGACCCAAATCTTAAAATTAGGTATAAAGTTAACCATGATGTAGTAATAGTAACCTAGTAAGGCCTCAATACACCCATGTCCACCTCACACAAACTTGTCATAATAGACTACTAATTATTATGTTTTGATATGACTATGTTTTTAAATTTTTTTATATAATTAGAACTTACAAAAAGCTCACACAGTCATATCTATTACTATTTTAAGGGACACTATCTAACCCTAGCTTAATTTACTATTTTAATAAGTTCCTAATTTCAATATTTTTTTAGATTATTGTATTTTCATATCAAATCAATACATATCAGTATTTCTATTTCAATAGTTTAATTTCATTTAGTTTAAGACATCTTAAATTGAAAAGGTTAAACATTTTGGTGAACCAACTATTTTTAGAAAGTGTTTGTTGTTTTTCCTTGATTTTTGGTATAGTATTTAATTCAAAATTCTATAAATTCTAGAAAAAAAATAAAATAATATTCAACCTCTGATAATATATGACATAAAATGATTCGATCTCTTCAACCCTAGATTATGTTTGACACTAAATAGATTGTCTTTTCACTTTAGATCATTCCAATGCAAAAGTTGTTTCTTTCAACCTCAAGCTGAAATTTTATTGATCTATGAATATAAAAAAATTCCTTTATTTTCATAGTATTTTTCATTTAATTTAGCTTGTTTTATAAATTGAGTTCTGATAATTTTAAAACTACTTGGTGAGTATCATGAAGGGATACATATTGTTCTAATTATAAACATTGTGATGTGATGGGTTTACCCCAATAATCATAGACATGGTGTAATAATAAACATATAGTTTTATTTCTTTGTACCTCATAGTATATGAAAAACACCTAGGGTCACTTATTAATACCAATAAGAAGCCTCTTTTATTCATCTAATTTGTGTTACATCTAAGAGGAGCATATAATCTAGGGAAGTTACTCTCAACTTATCCTTGAAATTGGGGTTAGTGAGATATATCAATGGTTCTACCTCTGTATTTAATGTTTTGAAACATTGGGTTGACACTAATCAATGAATGAGAAAGTATATATGTGAGCCAAAAAATCATTCAAACCCTTTCCTAGATCACCTTCATAGTCTTGATTTTTTATTTTATTGTATTAAAATCCTTAGCATTGATTGTTTCATCTATTATTATATTCGTATTCATTAGCTTATTTTTACTTACTAGATTACCTTTTTTTTTTTAAATCATTTGTTGCACATATATCATGGCATCAAATTCAATACAATAATGGTTTACATCCTCTCGATCTATTATTCTCCTCTCATATTAGACCTTTTGTTTGTGATCTTAAATGGACAACTAGTAGGGAAGATGCTCTTAGTAATGTTTATGTTGGTGAATCTAACTCTTTAAACCTTGGTGACAAGTTTTTATTCAACCGCATATACCTCTTGATTCCCCTTTAAAATATCATATAGATTTCTCTTTGTTAAAACCTATAGATTCCCATTTGTAATGTCATATAAATTATTTTTTGGTTAAACCTATAGATGCCCCTTTGGAATCTCAAATATATTATTTTTTTGTTACACCTCCAAACTCTTTTTTGTAGATCTCTTTACCTCCCTCTCTAAATTTTCCTTTAATCATACTTCTATCCTCCTTTTTGGGTCATTCTCAAGTTTTTACTTTGAATTTATCTATTGTCATACCCTTATATTCCTTTCAAAATTATCCCATAAAAGCCCACTTGGAATCTTCCTTGGACCTTCCTTTAGTATCAACTATAGATATCCCATTATATCACATAAAACCTAATAATGATGACTATTTATTATCTCTTAGATTACCACCTCATCTCCACATGTAGGAATATAACCCATACATACCTAGTTTTTTAATCCATTTTCTTACCAAATTACATTCTCTTTGCATTTATAAATTAAACTCACATAAGATATGCATAAATAAGAATATTAAACCTACAAACAATCCTATTTATTTTCACACTCATTTCAAAAATAACAATGTTGATCTTTCAAATGTTTCAAATGAAAAGTATAATGATCATGATGAGGATTGGTATGATGATGATTATTATGGTGATAAGGAAAATTATTCCACTAATTCATATATGGTTTATTCTTTAATCTCCCCTCGTGTTCATAATATTTTATGCAATGGTAAAATGCTTAATAATGTTGTTAGTACATCTCATGATGATTTTTATATTTCTTATTTAAATGGAAAAATATGTGAACTAGTTAATTCTAATGGTCATAATATTATTCATTCGATCACATATTATGATGTTTCTCCTACTCCATCTTCATGTTTTTCTTCATATGATGTTACTTTTGTACCATAATGTCATAACTTTATCATAGAGTCATCAAATGATGACAATGCATGGACCTTGCTAGAATAAATTATTTAAATATTATTAATTGATAAGATACAACTAACTCATGTATAATCAATAAATATCTTAATTTAAAATAATATCCTATCCCTTCCTCTACTACACCTCCTCTTGATGGTGTTTTTATTTAGTTGAATATACATAGGGATTGTGCTTGTGAATCCCTTCAATATCAAGTCACCACTATGCAAAAATCAATATAATATTTACAAAATGAAAATCAATATTTGAGTTAAAGGATCACATCTCTTGAAAATAGCAATTATAGTCATATAAAATGCCACTTGAGTTCAATGAGTGTTAATTAAGACCACCCATCCCTGGTTTAACCCTAGACCTATCTTAGGTCCTCTTTCAACTCTTATCTAGCTTTTATGTGGACCTTACACATCCCTAGACATCTCAAAATTAGTCTTAGACCCTTCCCTAGGGATCCAAACCATGAGTATCCTATTTTCTACCACCTTTACACTAGAGTTATACTTTGGACACTAGTACATGTGTTAGTGTCCTAATTTTAGTGTTAATGTCCCTTATCTAATTTTAACCCCAAAAGATATACTTAAAATTCCTAATACACCTAAGGTCAGCCTAGATCTATTTAAAACCATGCACAAGCACCAAATTACTATAAATACATTACTTTTATCCCTTTATCATCTAGATTGAAATTATATGCAAAATACACAAACAAGCTTAGAACAAGTTATGCAGAATCAAGGTTATTGATCCTTATTCTACCCTACTTCTACATATAGTAATCTATAGCCATCCTAAACTTAGAATACATATATTTCTAGTTATAAGCCTCATCGAAAGCATTCAAATCAACACTCATACTAGCATTCACTTGCATTTCCACTAAACACTTAGGTAGATAACTAGATCAAGCTTGATCCCTCCTCATAGAATTGTTATTTAGGAAAATCTCAACACATCAGGGTGTTGAGGATATCTATCCTACCTAGCTATTATCACATTTTTACTACGTATGTCACTCAAATACCTTGACAACATGGAGGTCTAAGTTTTGCTCATAAATAATCTCAAAATAGTGTATAAATAGTGAATTAGAGCTTATCAACACAAGCACATGCAATTCATACTCAATTAGAGGTGCACCCAGAAGATCAGATAACTTTCTACATAAAGAACATTAGTAATTAAATTAGGACACTAATGCCCTTGTGCTACTATCTAAGGTATAGTGTTATTGTATAATAAGTTTATGACATTTGGACCCTATTTACAATACTCATATCTACTTCCACACTAGTTTTTAGCCTCTAGATCATCTATCTTCATCATTTTTTAGCTAAGTACTTATTTGTGTCATTCATTGCTATTTTTAAAAACATCATATTAGGTCAATTATTGCACAAATCATTGGATATATTTATTGCATATTTCTACCTTGATTTACTATACTTAGACCCTTTAACAACCTAGGGTTTATAATCTATAACACATTGAATCATTCAGTGAACTAACGTACTTTGAACATATTGCATAAAACCCTAGTGTACCACTAGGGTTTCTCTTTTTATTTCCATCATTTGCTAAGTTTTTAGTTTACAAGCCTTTAATCATGATTATTATGATGGATGCCATTTATATTTTGTGGTACATAGTCTTATGGTTTATCTTTAATTATTATTACCTACCATTTTTAAATTGATGCATATATATGTCACTCCTATCATGGATCATGATAGAACTCAACTTATTTCACACATTGGTCTACCTCACCTTAAACCCTGCTTCTATGGAAAATATTATTGTATGACCAATTTTGTTTTACCTTTGGTTACTACTTGATGACATAGAGCTCAAATGACTCCTTTTATTCCTCCTCCACCTATACCCATTAATTACCTTCACTCACATCATACCTCTACTAATTTCCCTCAATAAATAGTAGATCTTATGATTCAATCTATTACTAGATAGAATCAGGTGCCTCCTTAACCTATATAGGAATAAAATAATCCAATAGTCCCTTCTCATCCAAAAAATAATACCATGTGATCTAGAGATAAACATAGAGCATATGATATTATGAATCAGTTGAGAAATATGTTGGCTATGATTTATATCTTATAATTACTTCAAAAGGCAACTATTTTCAAAGATTTTTTTTTTAGACACTCAATCATACATATTTACCTCATGATATAAACCCATCTTATTTTGCATATATCATGAACACTATTAAATACATCAAGGATGTTATAACTTTTACCAATGAAGATTTTCCTTCACAATTAATTATTTATCAAAATCTTCCACTCATCATTGAGGCACAAATCAAAACCATCATTAATAAATGAGTTCTAATTAATAGTGGTTCAAGACTTAACATATGTAACTTCACATTCTTAAAAACTATGGGGGTTGACATAGAATTTATTTAAAAAACATATAAGAACATTACAGGATTTGACGACATTCCTTAATAGGCATTAGTCATTATTACATTAGATATCATAGTTGGGCCAAAAACCCTATCCACATAGTTTCAAGTGATGAATAATCATTTGCATTATAATTTATCACTTGAGAGACTTTGAATACATGCCATGGAGACTGTACCATTTACTTTGACTATATGTGTCAATTTTTTACATGGCATATACATATACACTTACTTGATTGATGACCAACCATTTAGATATTACAAAATCATAGATCCTACCACCCCTAGTACACATTTAGATGGGACAACTCATGTTCTCATAGAGTCTCCACCTCAGAAGATTTTGATAGAGTAAATGCATACATATGAGGTTGGGGAATCTATCAACACTATTATTATGCCCATTATAGATACTATTATATCATAGTTACCTTCACCCATAAATGTGAAGGACACTCCTATAACATAGTTATCCTAACACATGGTAGATGATAGGATTCTCATAGCACAGTTACCATTACTTATTAATTTATAGTAAGTATACATCAAAAACTTAGATACAAATTCCCAAGCCGCCATATAGGATGATCCAACACCCATTGACATTGATGACCATTTTTGTGGATTGAACTTCACACTAGTAGGCCCTATAGAGTACAAATATGGTTTTAAGGCACGTATGTCTTTAGCTACATAGGCATCACCACCAATTAATAGTTTCAAAAATATAGGCCTAGATACTCACTTACAATTAGAGGTAGATTCTTTTATATATTCAATACATATGGTCACATCTTTGGATATTGACCTAGTTATTTGGATATAAGTAGATAGTACATAGGATAGACCACAATAGATGTTATAGATGTTACATGATAGAGGATTGATGTCATTACCATGGTTCATCATAGATCTATTAACATATTTTCATATTAGGATGATAGACCATTTTATCATTTTCACATGATTACTAAACATGATACAAATACATGCTTAACACTACAATAAAAATTGAGTAAGTTTAGGGCTTATGGTACTATTAAAATTACATATCCTCTACCTACCCTAGTACAGTCACCATGATAGACTCTTCATCAACATAAACATTCATGTAATGATCCATTGACTATTTAATTTTTTATTAAGGACAAATATATCCCTCATGTTGCTATAGATGAGGATTTTGATCCTAATACTTGTACTTTGGCATTTTGAAAACATATATGACACTAAGAAAATGAGCTACAACATGTTATACATGGTCAAGACTCATTATAACATGTAACACTACTATTTACATGTGGCCCTAAGGTGGTCAATACACTCCTTTTTATCATGAGCATGAGCATTCACATATAAGTTAAACTTGGTAGTACATGGTTACATGCAATGAACATTATATACAAAGGGAAATGTAATCGGTCTATTAATCAATCCTAGCTTAGAGAAGATAAATCTAAATTACACATATGATTGTTGATATATTAGATATTTGGGTTCATAACCAATATGGAACCACTAGACCTAACCAAGGGATCTATTAGCAAAATAACATCACTAGAGAGGGTTCCAAAGCCTCTAGTCAAGCAACACTATGAAATAACCCTAGTTAGGTCCTTTATTTTCATATTCACAAATTAAATTCAAAGTGAAGTAAAATATAATATATTTCTCACCAAAGATTATGGCACAAAGTGGGGGTAATAAAAATAAAAAGTAAACATGCATTGTTAGGTTGTGGAGCTAAAAGCTTCACTAATGCAAACAGGGAAGGAGGTTGCTAGTGGTTGTTGAAGTGTCACAGACACCAACATTAGTCAGGCCAATTGACATTGGTAGGATTAGACAGAAGAGCAACCAACATCGGTTAGGGATCGGCCGGCGTCGGTCACCTCTAGGCAGACAGGGACTGACGTTGATCACTTGTACGGTTCAAAACTACAAGTTTTATGGGCAGTTAGTTAACGAACCAAGTATTTGCATGTCAAGAGCCAAATTTAGACTAAAAGCTGTAGATCTAATTCTTGTAATTAGATGTATAATTATTATTTGCATGATATTTATTTAATAGACTCATGGGCTATATTGTAAAGTGTTCTAGTTTGAGTTGAGCAAAGTTAGCTCCTTTTGTGTGTGAGGTGAGCAAGGGTGTTCCTCCTAGTTCCATAGTGGTACCAAGTGTGGATGTTGGTTTTGGAGAATCAGAAGGGTTATTTAGGGGTGTAGGATCTTGGTCAATAGGGTTTCATGGCTACGTTAGGAGATCTACATGGTAAGTAAGATCATTGATATGCAGGTGTATGTGTGTGCATGATCCAAGTTTCCAGGTGTGCAGAACCAGATTGATTTGCAGGTGTGCAAGATTAGGGAGGATAACAACACAATAGGGAGTAGGATCAGGTAGGATCTATTTGGAGTACAGTGTGTACTCAAATAGGGAGCAAAGAGGAAGGCAAGGAAGTTCCTTCCATAAGTGAGATCATTTGGGTTGCAGGTTGTTGCAGTTTAGGGGAGATCTACTTGAATTACATTTGTGTACTTGGAGTGCATGGAGCACTTGTGGAGTGCATGGAGTATTGGTGTACTAGCAGTAGTGGATATTGACTTATTGGAGGTGAACACCAACTCTATGTTTGAGTTGTGTGTTGGGACCGTAAGAGAGAAAGCTTTGAGGGAAGATTTATTGTTTATGCCCTAGAGGTGTGGGAGCCCTAGAGGTGTGTAAGGAAGAAGAACTGTGGAAATCTTCTTTATTGTATTTCCTTCTGGAAGAGTATTAATATAATTGTGTATTGTCTCTCATATTCTATGTTGTTTTTGAATTCTAGTTACTTGTGTATTCTAGTTAATTTCTGCATGTTAAGTTTTTTGGTAATCAATTGTGTGCTTCAGTATTTCCCAACAAAGTGGTATCTGAGCTTTTGGTTGGGTATCTAACATGCATAGGAGAATCATAATTAAGTTATGTATAGGTAAAACCCTAATACATGGGATAAAAGTATAAATTCAAATTTATCTACTCTTATAAAGGAGGAATAAATTTATGAATACTTACCTTTGAATACGAACCCATCGAGTCTCAATCTCTCCTTTGGCCAAAATTATTCATAAGAAGTTATTATGGTATGTAAGGATAATAAGGATAGGTTAGATCTAGGCTACATGACTTCTTTATGCATTTAAAAGACTTCTCCACAAGATAATATTTGTATCTCTAAATAAAGTATTAAAATCCTAGCCAATGTTCCTCAAGTAGAATGGTGGATAATTAGGTGTGAAATATAATATTCTTATTCTTTTATTCCTAATAAATGATAGAAATGGATGTGTATATATAGAAAAATATAACCCTAAAACTTTCTAAAAGTTTAACTAATAGGGTCAGCCCAATTGTCTTTATATCATTAATTGATAAAAATAAGCTAGATCCTAGTTTAGGTAAATTAAAGCCAACTTAGACATGTAACATTTTTTTAAAAATATGAATACCTAGTCAGCCTAAGCCAATATCATAATGTAAACTATAAAAAAGGGTTTTATTCTTAATAAGGGGCTAAGGAAGGCATTAAATGCTTGGCAGAGTGGGTAAGAGAGGTGTCAAAACTTAGGTAAATACATTGGACAAGGTTATATAAGTACTAAGTGGTGTTGTAGGGGACAATAATCCTATGAAGCGTTAATGGTCTACCCACCCCTTTTTTGGTGTACCCTTTAAGGCATATACTTGGAGAGATTGAGACTCAATAATTTCACATAAGATAGAAAGAATAAGTAATTAATAAAGTTTGAAAATATTATTTGTATATATATTCCCCACTTGAATATCATCACACATCACATAGGTTAAATAAGGGGTGGTGCTTTAGGAAAAGAACATAATAACACACAATGATGACTATGAGAAATTGTAGTAATAAGAAAATAGGATAAATGAAAGGATAAAATTAAAATACACATCGCTTTACATACCTTAGTGATATAAGGAATAAAGTGAAAGAAATGTGAATATTGGATGGTAGATCTTGATCTTATTTTAATGCCTAGTTTCTGACAGGGGTAGTGTGGGGGGGAAACACCCCCCCCCCCACCCCCACTATGGTCTCCATGGGGCTCTAAGGGGCCCTAACCTATTTTGGATCCCCCCTGATAGAGGTTTGGGGGTAGCACCCCTAAAGCAAAATTTTATGAAAAATGCATTATAAAATATTGTAATTTCATAGTTAATCTAGATCATTTACTATTAGGTTTTAGATCTAATGGTAGAAATTAATTTAGTGCATTTTTTCCCTAATTTGTAACCCTCCTTTGATATGATGGCATTATAATCAGGTAGAATAGTGTGAGAGTGAAGAGGATATTATACATGATGTATTGAAAGTTTTTCCCTTCATTTTTTGGACTGAATAATAAGGACTAAAAATTTTTATGTGGATGTAGCCCATATTGGGTGAACCATTTTAAATATATGTCTCTATTTTGTTATGTTTTTTGAATTTGAATTTTGTATTTATTTCATTATTATTTCTCTACATTCTATATTCCTAATAGTGAATGTGTCTAATGTAGGGAACATTAGGTGAACTTGTATAAATTAGTGAAAAAAGAGAAAAAAATCAAAATATAAATGTAATATGTGAAAAGGTTCTCTATGACATCAACATTATAGAACATCTTGAAGTTTAGAAAAAGAGCTAGGAAAAATAAAGATATGTGAAAAAAGTGGAATCTAGTGATAAATGTTTGATAGGTAAATAATTTTTAATAGTAAATATAAATAGGTTGAAAAATAATTCATTTGTTATTTTGACTATTTTGAGAAAATAAAGCTCCAAGAGATTGAGTTCAAGACTAGAGAGTAACCATGGTGAGGAGATGATAGATATGATAGGGAGGATGCCTAACAACCATAACAAGTGTAGCATAGGTAAGTAAAAATGAATTTCAAATTTTTTTGAGTAATTTTAATTAAAATTAAGTTAAATATAAAAAATTGACTGGTAGGAATATTCTAGGCAATGAAATTGATCCTAGGAAATTTCTAGGTAGACAAAGGGCATAACAAGGTATTGGAAAGGAAAAAATTAGACCAACAAATGCCTAAAGCATTTATAGTAAATGGTCAAAAGTCATCATAGGGAAATAATAGAGTCAACTTGGTTGACTAATTTCATAATGTGAGAAGAAAATAAGGGGTTGATTGCATAGAAATGGGCCAACATAGTATTGATGAAGGTGTCTAACTACATAGTAGTAAGTTGATGTAGTCTAAAATGAAAGGATGGTCGACTGTGTATATTTTAATTAATGTAGTTGGTAGTAAGTTTCTAATATAGTTTACTAAAGAGGGCCAAATATGTATAATAGGGTCAATGTCATATGATAGAGTGAGGATAGAGTCAATTTAGTATCAAACAAGTTGATATAGTATGATAAAAGGCCAATTTAGTATCAAATGGGCCGATTGTGTAAAAAAATAAAAAAACATAAGAAAATAAATTGAGCAATTTATGAAGTGGTCAATTTATATATTTTGGATAATGTATTTTTATTATTGATGACACAGAGATCTGATACATATTTTATTATTTAATATTTTACATAGACATCAGAGATATTCATACCTCGTAGATGCATCATAGCTACCAAATCTATTAGATCATTGACTGATATAGATATAGATCAGCTAGTCACTTTAGGCTTTGGTAGCATTATGATTACATTAGAGTCCAAAGATAAGAAATGAGATTTAGCCTAGTGAGCTACATGATTAGATATGATCTACCTTGAGTTGAGGATGAGATTATTTGATGTTTATATTGGGTCCATTCCAAACATCTATAAGGTAGTGATATAACTTGTGATAGAATAATTGTTATGTCACAAGTTATATGGTAAGGTACAACTATATGTGGTAGCCTCATGTCTATCTATATTTGATTAGGGAGCACTTTATGATTTTGGGTCTATCATCTAGGTCCAACTCATGTATGATATGTATGGGATGTTATCTAGAGGGTAGAAGACCATGGGACTAGTGATTTTACTTAGTGCATGAATATATGAGAGGTTACCTATGTATCGAAAAATTGGGTTTCCCCATGTAGTCTATGATAGGTTACCTCAAGTATTGTGATGGAGATAGAAACATATAGTGTGAGTCATGCCCCATGTTCTAACCTTATAGACTATCACATGAGGTTAGATTATGTGGTAGCCTTACACTCACATAGCTTCCATATGGATAAGTTGGGATACTATTTTGATAGGGTTAGAAGTTTGAAAATCATAGGACACTACACATCATGGTTGGAGATACATCCAGTGTTGCATATATTAGGATAGATGGGATTCCCCCATCAGGTGGATCCTCTAGTAGTGCCTGCTTATTGGGCATGGCATGTTAAGTGATGCAGGAACATCTTGTAAAGTATGTTTGAATGGTATTATAAATATTAAAAATAGTATTAAGGGGTTTAATAGGTTTTGATAAGCCATATTTGAGGCATTTTTAGCTTGTATTAGCTCATATAGGCTTTGAAGTGTTTTCCCTTCAAAAACATTCATTTGAATTTTCAAATACAATTATGTATATTTATGTGTAAATTGAATGGTTTACAATAAAACATGAGTCCTATAGGTATTTTAGGAATTTACTACATGTCATAGACCTTATAAATGTGTTATCTATCTTGAAAATCCATAAAGTATAGTGTAACTAAATGTAAGAAAGTTAAGGTTAAATTTCTATGTTGAGCTCAATGTATAAGGGGAGAATTTTAGCAATTTTATCCTTTTCTAAGATTTTAAATATCTTTAAAATCCTAATAAATTTGACCCCAAAAAAGGTGTAAGACTTCCAAGGAAAAAATAAATCATGAAAGGATCAATCTTCATCATTTTGGAGTTAATGAGGGGATTGTCATGACTGTCAACACAGAACAGTGGTCTGTGTAGTTTGTAAAGTCATTTCCTATAAATAAATGTGTGTGTGTGTGTTTGATAATTTATTTTATTTTTATTGTTTGATAATTAAGGTTCAACATATATAATGAGTTATTTTCCTTGTGTCTAAGTCTTATCAATTGAAACCTATAATTATTCAATTTTTTACATATGATAGTCCATCACAATATAAAATTTATGGTTTTATTGCTTTGAAATGGGTTTGTACTCTGAATTTGAGACTTTTATGATTTTAAGTGTGTTTTCATAGAACTTCACATGAATTTTTATGTCTTGAAACCACACAAAACATCCAAAAATCAAAATAAAGAGCCCTCAACCTGTGTGGAAAAAAAACTAGGGCACAAATAGAAATTTAATCATAACTTGACCTTGAACTAATGAAAAAACTAAAATTTTGATAGTAGGTTCACTTTAGATATAATAATTTAACATATCTGGTCTCAAGTTGATTTTATAAATATTGAAAATGATATCATCAAAATATTGTCTACTAAAGAGAAATTAAAGCTGAAATCTTCTATAATCTATTTTCAAGCATTTGAAGATCTTTTAAAAGAGGTACAATCAATTGTTTTAAGTTCAATAACATGTATAAGGATAGATATAACCTTGATTATGAAGAGGATGTATTAATGGTTAGAGAATATGAAGAGTTATGAAGACCTTTAGGCCTACATTCTATCAAGAAGACTATGTAAATAATCAATAAAGGAAACTTGTCATGTGTTAAAGGTAAGTCTTGTAAAAAAAGTATTTGTTGATATGTTTTTATATTCAATATATATGTTTACGATAAAATAAATAATAAATTCTATAGTTAAGATCATAAGACTTGTATGTGCTTTTGAGATATTTTTCATATGAATACAAAGGATTATTAGTCGTGAACAATGATACTCAATGCTTTATATCCTCAAGAATAAGGACTTAATGTTTTTAGTAGTGATTACATACATCATAATTAAAGGATTTCATAGGGTTATCATAGTGATATGAGCATATACTTTCTCATTATTTTAACTATGTAAGAGGAAATCAAAAAAAATTGTGTGAATGTAAAAGGCGCATTGGTCTTTCAAGATCAATATTGGAATATATAGTAATAAGAAATAATAATACTGTAAGTGGCATAGATAAGTTCAAATTGAAGAATTTTCTTGATTGGATAGTAAACAAGTATATAAATGGGTATGGACTTAAGAAACATTATATTGTGTTTTTAATCCTAGGATTGCCATCATTTATGGTATCATAGCTCAAGGAAAGAGTTCTTAGAGAATCAGTTACATCAAGAATAAAGTATATAATGATGTTTTGAAGTAATTTTATTATTGGTAAAAGTAGTATGTAGTAGAATACATCCAAGTAAAAGTGAATTGAATCTTGGTAGGAGACAAAGGTTATTGAAAACCTTGAAAAAGAGGATTGGTGATAACAAGAAGACCCTCCCAGGAAACATGGAGGTAGAGATAGCCTTGAAAGGCACATGTTTAGATTTATTGTACCTTATTTGCATTTATAAAGTTGAGAAAGGTAGAGACTTTTGAATCTCAAAGAATAATAGATAGCTAGTGAAGATTAAAAGGTTTAAGAGAAAGATAGAAACATTGAAGTGAAAGTAAGTAAGAAGTGCATGGAAAGAGTGAATCCAAAATCCATAGAGGCTTTAAAATAAAAGAAAGGGATCTTGTAGAAATCTCATAAAAGAGAGGAAAAGTATAAGTTGCAGGACTATGGGATATCAAAAGACTAGTCAAAGAGGAGAAAGGCTAGGTGAGATATCAACACAAGCAAAATAGATTTGCTTAAGAAAGTGAGGTTGAGAGAAGAGGAGAGAGATAGTGAGCACATGGATGCTCAAAATGAGAATTAAAAAATAATGGAGGACTCAATGGGAAAAAAATGCCACAAAAGAAAAAAAAAAGAGAGTTAATTATATAAAAGGATATGGATGATCTAAAAGAGAGAATTCGGAGGCTAAGTTCATTAGTTAAAGCCATGATAGATAAAGAGAAAGGAAAAGTGGATAATAACATAATTGATAAAGAGAAGAAAAAGATAGCAGATGACAAAGAAGACAAAGAAGAAGATAATGATGTTAGGTGACCATCTAAAAAGAAAAGAATTTGGAGGGGCAATCAAGCCTCAATGGTTTATTTTTAACAATATTTGTAAAGATATGTTTGAAAATATACAAGTGCAGGAGGATGATATTATGGATGAGGCATTATGCCTAGAAGAAAATGAATAAAATAAAGATATTAAGAAGTTGGTTGTAAATAAGCAACAACAAGGACTACAATAAATGAAAGAATCTCTCAGTATGAAGAGTAAAGATGAAAATGAAGAAGTGATAAAGGCATTTCTAGCTTCTATTGATATGGGAAATTAGAATAACAATAGAGAAATTTCAAAATAAAGAATGATGCCAACAAATGAGACAACTATGGAGGTCATCTGGTCTTAAAAAATTTATGCTAATTGTAATTTTGAGTGTGTGTATGTATGCAAAAGGAGTATGAAAGAAGAAGAGAAAAATAAAGAGGTGAAGTTATCTTGTGAGGATTCTAAAGTTGAGAATGAATATTATTAAAGAGTAAATGATAGTTGGTAGCAATCCATAAAGACAAGAATGGGTGAATCACCAAAATAGGAAGCAATAGAGGATAATGATAGACAAATTCAATGCAAATGTGAATTACAAAGTATAGAAAAGGATTAACAATCCACTAAATTCACAGCTAAGATAGAGGTAAAGAGTATGTTTTGAGTCTTGAATAATCAAATGATAATATATATATATGTATATATATATATATATATATATATATATATATATATATATATATATATTCATTTGTAATGTTAAGGGAGATATTTGCTGAGATGGCAATAAAGTCACAAGTGTGGAAGAAGGATAATCAAAATGGACCAGTAGCTAGATGGATAAGATAATATCCATGTACCCAATGAGAGTACCAAATAACAAGTATTTATATATCTTTATTCATTGCAATCAACTAATGGAAGGTGAGGAAAATTTTCATTATGTTTGATAGGGACAATATAAGAAAGAACTTGTTTGATGAAGAATATAAAAACCATGAGGAATAGGTTAAAATAGTAATAAAAGTTTTTTTGGAAGAAGGATAAAACTATATACAAGAGGATATAATTGAAGACAAGAGGATAGAAGAAAATCAGATTTAGAAGCCATTTGGAGTTAAGGGTAAGATGATAGACAATTAAAAGTAAAAAGACAAAGAGGAATAAAGGATTAAAAAAATTCTTTCTTTCAAGATATATTAGAATTCTCCTACATGATGGTCATCTTGGGGACAAAGGACAAACTTAAAAATCTTGAAAATCTAATGGTTTTTAATATGTTCATTTCCTATGCATGTGCAGGTGTAACAAACAAAAATGAGGAGAATTCAAAGGTGAGAAGCATAAAAACTTCTATATTGTATTTATTGAATAATGAATATAATAATCTAGTCCTAAAATTATTCCAATCACCAAGAAGATATAAACCCCAAAAGATAATGATGATATGTTGTAGTTAAGGAATATGAGCAGTTTAATTTTTGAGAGAAGACATTGAGATAGCAGATTTTATGACTCAATGAAAATAGTCAAAGTCAAGATGAAAAGATGTATCTTCAAGGTAAAATCAGGTCCATACTAACAAGACAAGCTATGGGATCTAGGAATACATCAAGACGAGAAATTATTTGACAAAGAACATGAATAGTGTCAATAATGAACCATCATGTGTAGGAGCACATAAAAAATCTTAAGAGTGGTAATTTGATACAGAATCATCTTGAAAATTATGTATATATGGTCTTATAAATATTAAAAAGAGTATTAATTGGTTTAATAGGTTTCAATAAGCCTTTATTTAGTCATTTTTAACTTGTAGTAGCTGATATAGGATTTAGAGTGTTTCCCCTTCAAAAGCATCCATTTGAATTTTCAAATATAACTATGTATATGTGTGTGTAAATTGAATAGTTTGTAATAAACCATGAGTCCTATAGGTATTTTAATAACTTACTATGTTTAATACACCTTATTTATTCTTATCTATCTTTAAAATTCATAAAAGGACAATGTAACTAAATGTAAGCAAGTCAAGGTCAAATTTCTATGTTGAACTCAACATAAAAGGGGAGAATTTAATCAATTTTAGCCTTTTCTAAGCTTGTACAGATCATCAAAAACTTTATAACTTAAAATATATAAAATGAGTACTTATAAGAATAAAGGAAAGCATAAAATGAGTAATTTTCATCATTTTGGAGTTAATGAGGGGATTGTCATGACTATCAACATAGAGCAGCGGTCTGTGTAGTTTGTAAAGTCATTCATCTTGTAAATAAAGGTGTGTGTGTTTGATAATTTATTGTATTTATATTATTTATTATTCATATAAGTGAGGTTAAATATATATAATGAATGATGTAAACATTTATTTACATCATTATTATTTTGGGTTTTTTATATTGTATACTTGGCTAGCTTTGCTATGGTTTTATTGCTTTGAAATTGGTTTAGAATTATAATTTGAGACTTGGATGAGTTTAAGTGTGTTTTAATAGACCTTAAAATGAATTTTTAGGTCTTTAAACCACTTAAAACATCCAAAAATAAAAATAAAGAGCCCTCAACCTATGTGGAAAAAATACTAGGGCACAAACAAAAATTTAATCATAACTTGACTTTAAACTAATGAAAAAATCTTAAATTTATATAGTAGGTTTGACTTAGAGATAGGAATCGAATAGATCTAGTCTCAAGTCAATTGGATAAATATTAAAAAATATATCATCAAAATACATTTGACTACTAAAGAGGAACTAAAGTTGAAATCTTGTATAAGCTATTTTCAAGCATTTGAAGATATTTTAAAAAAGGAAAAATCGGTTGGTTTAAGTTTAAAAAAACATATAGGGATGTATATAACCTTGATTATAAAGAGGATGTATGAATTATTATAAAATATGAAGAGTTATGAAGACCTTTAGGCCTGTATTCTGTCAAGAAGATTGTGTAAATAAACAATAAAGGAAACTTGTCATGTGTTGAAGGTAAGTCTTGTAAAAAAAAACATATTTGCTGATATGTTTTTATCTTAAATATATATGTTTCTAAGAACGGAATTGATAAAGTCTATCGTTAATATCACAAGACTTATATGTGATTTTAATATATTTTTCATATGAATACAAAGGATTATTAGGTGTGAACCGTGATATTTAATGCTTTATATCCTCAAGAATAAGGACTTAATGTTTTTATTAGTGATTTAATAGATCATAATTAAAGGATTTTAGATGGTTATCAAAGTGATATGAGCATATAATTTCTCATTAACCTGACTATGTAAGAGGAAATTAGAATTATGTATGAATGTAAAAAGATGCATTAGTCTTTCAAGATCAGTATTGGAATATATTATAATAAGAAGTAATAATAATACAAGTGGCATATATCAATTCAAATAGAAGAATGTTTTTGATTGGAGAATAAAAAAGTATATATATGGGTATGGAATTAAGTAACATTAGATTGTGTTTTTAATCTTAGGATTACCATCACTAAGGGTCAAAATGGAGAAGAGGTAGAGGGGTACATGTGGAGATACCAGTGATTAGACCATAGTGTGTTAGACCATGGGTTTGTATAGCATGATATTAGGAGGTAGTAGAGCCAATAGGGGGAGATGTAATGGATGTGTACGTAAGGGAATAATAGGCTCCATAGTAAAGGCAACAATGACCACTACATGTTCATTGAAGATGAAGACATCATTGATGTAAGGATATACAGGCATTAGTTGTTGAACATATAGATCCAACAACCACTCCAAAACATAGTTGGTCCATAAAGACACCTTTGAGGAGATTATCATGATAGGATAAATTGGTGACTCTTAGATTTTTACTAGTGGAGAGGTAACCCATAGAGGAGAAATACTATAATTTAATTTAAGTTTTTGATATAGGATACTAGTTATATTTTTTATTATGATATATAGATGATTTGAGATATATATATGTGATCTAATGTCTATCTTGTTTTGGTTTTATAGATCCTATGATAAATAAGATCAGATGGATAACTTCAGTTATGGTTTCACACCATGACATTTTAGATGGGGTTTTGGCACCATATGACCCTACTACTTTGGATGTTCTTGAGGTTCCATATACCCTTGCCCATGTAGGCTAGTTTAGACTAGTGGGAGAGGCCATGAGAATTTTACAAACATGTGGTGATAGGTTATACCCACTGGTAGGGGTTAGATTAGGAGAGGTACAAGTCTAGAAAACCCTAGCATAGGAGAGATTTATGTACATGGGGACCACCATCCAACTAGTATAGGATAGGTGCATGCCCAAGTGGCCAATCTATAGGGACAAGTTATTGGATTGAGATCCTAGACTACCTCTTTATAGTAAACTATTTACAGGGGATAGTTTCATGTATCAATGGGTAGCATGGCTAGGCCACATGATAGACATGATGTAGCATAGTCTTAGAGCTTGAGCTATTGTATTTTATACTTTGTATTATATAAAACACATGATACATATATACATACATATACATATATATATATATTTATATACATATATATATATATATATGTATGTATGTATTGATCTCATGAGTTTTATTTGGATTTATATGTGGATTCATGGATATATTTCCTTTCTATCACATGTATTTAGCTTTTACTATATATGCTATGGGAAATACGTGATGTATGTTTTCTTTTCTATCATTATGTGATACACATGCAGGTTTAAAAAGAAAAAGGTAAAAAGGATTTGGAAAAGTATAAGTAATAAAAATAAATGTAATTCACACTATATCATGATGGGAAATGTGTAATAAAAAAAAGATAATTAAATATAATAAACCAAAACTGATAAAAAGGGACAAATGTTTTTAAACCATGTAAAAGATTTGGACCAAATTAAAACAAATAAAAATCACACTATATCAAGTTTGGAAGTATTAAAAAGTTGGAATAAAATGAAGGTGCATGAAATACCAATGGTATAAAAATAAACTAATTAAGTCAATCAATCATACTAAATCACATCAATAAGTATATAAATAAAGACAAAATGTAAAAAGGGATTAAATTAATCACACTAATTTAAGGTAGAAAGTATGAAAATTTTAATAAAATGGTTGTAAACATACACACAATCATAAAATTTGATTATAAAAGTGAAAGGCTTACGAGATAATCATAAAACATACTAAATTAATATGGGAATCATGCCAATGATGTGTAACTCATAATCAAACACTAATTATCTCAAATTTGACACATGTAATTTAATTGTGACTTGGTTATAGTAAGAATTAGGTATTGGAATATTTTGTGAGGAGGGCCTAGTCCTATCTATGGTATTACATTGTAGTTCACAAAGGGAGTACCAATGATATGTAAATAATTACGGGAATCATTTTAAATGGATATTTTTAATGTGGTAATTTGTGAGGAGGACCTAGTCCTATCCATGATCTTACATTGTAACTCACAAATGGAAACCCTATGGGGAATGTTTAGTTTAAAAAAAATATTTCTCAATGGGAAATATTAGAAATGTTGAAATAAAAGATTTGATGTAAAAATCATGATATAGGCATCTATTATAAGAAATTAGGAAACATGAGGAAAACTAGGTACACAATAAAGACAGTAAGAGTCTAGTGACCATCAAAATATAAAGGATACCTACTCACAATAAGCACAAAGTTGTATAGGAAAATAGGTTGAGATACTAAGATCAACTCATGTTAATTATATGAACAAAAAAATTAAAATGGAACTACCTTGTCACAACATGTTCCCCATTCCTTAGGACCTATTACAAAACCACTAGTCTACTGTGAATATTTGGTACTTGTGTGAGAAAGTAGGTAGCACTAAAAGAGGTTTTTATTATCCTTTCCAAAACTACTAGCCTAGCACACCCTACTGGACCTATACTCTATCATGAGGCTAATTTTGAAGTTTTATCTTGAATTAGAAAAAATATGTGTTATGAATCAAGAATTTTAATGTGATTTGACTTTTGAAATTATATATTGCCTTTAGTAACATTGCCTTTTATTCAAATGATTTGTATTTTAAATGTTATTTCTTTTATTATTCCTCCTCCATATGGATTTTTAATAACCAGCATGAGTGATAAAAGTGATATACACAAAATGAGCTTTAGACATTGGTTAAATTTAGCTAAGTATCCAAAGATATGATTGATTAAACACTTAGGCTTGCGTATAAACCAGTATGTAATCTCAAGTTTCAATCTATGTATGTTTAGTATGAAAAAGGAGATAAAGAAACAAAGGGAGATCCAAATTAGATCAGTAAAATAAGAGTATAATGAGATGTCTTATTTGCTAACTGATCACATGGTGAGGAAATATTACTAAGGGGATAAAGGTTTGTATAACCAAGTCACAATAATAACCATCTGATTTGTTGAAATAAGGTAGCAAATAATAATTATAAAGGACAAAGACATTAATGAAAGAAATAAATTCATCAATATAAGTGTGCAATCATGGAAAGAATGAAAAAAAGTCATAAGAAAATATGAAAGTAAATGAAACCATATACAACACATAATGCATAATATAAAGATCCATGTGAAATAGATAGGTGAACCCATATTTAACATAGTCAAATGATATAAGACATATAAAAATGGATCACAAGTCCAATCCAAAATCATAATGCAGAACAAAGTGAAGGAACACCAAGTCATGTTCAAAAATACTGATAAATTTATCCACAAATATTATCTATGACATATAAAATATCTCTATGAAGTTGGATCCTAATATTATTCAAAGTCTCATATATCCTCATGGAAAATTGTGCAAAGACTTCTTTCTGAATCTCCTTAGTGTAAAATGTAGGCATAGATGAAGGATCATGCTCATGAGAGATTTGATGTGTAGAATACTCAAGGAGAGGAATAGGTGCCTAAATAGGAATGGTATCTATGATACAAGAAGGAGGCACCACTGGTTAAGAAGGATCCATGGGTGGGGAAGGAACCACAGGTGGGGAAGAAAGTTCCATGGGCAAAGAAGGTGGAACATTCTTGCATGGGTGACCTATGGGGAGAGGAATAATAGGTGCAAGAATCATTAGAAGGTGATCATGGAGGTATTATTAGAGAATGTGGTAATGATTGATATGATTGGTACCACATTGGTGCTAAAGACAATATACCTCCCCATATTCATTGATATACTTAGGTAACAACTTGGGAAGAGGTATAGCCTTATCTTTGGGTTGAGTAATGGTAGGATGCAATATATCAATATATTGCCAAAGATTCTAATAAATGGGTATAATAATGATTATTTTTTCCATGGAAGTAATATATACACTTGTTAGTATACGTGTAGGGCCTACTAATAAAAGGGTTAGAAAGATAAGCCAAGGCAAATGTAATTAGAGTCTCTGGTTCAATGACTGATAACTTTATGGATATCACAATAAGGTTGATTGGACCATTGGGTGGGCATGGGATCAATCTACAAAAAAATAATAAGTCCATCACTAAGGGAAGGCAAGTTTGATACATAAACTAGACTAGGCTCATTTGAAGGTAAAGTAGGATTATAAATACGATGAGGCTAAACTAAAGGTAGAGCAAGAGAAAAAAACTAGACTAGGCTTATCTAAGGGTGAAGTGGGATGTGAAAAAGGCTTAATAGTAGTAACTATAATCTTAGGGGAAGCAAACTAGAAGGATATTAGTATCTAGAAAAATGGTAAGGACTAGTCATGGCATGATCCATGAGCATGCCTTTAAGAGGGTTTCCTAAAACTAGAGGTGTATAAAGTGATAGCTCCATCTCTACCATATGAAAAATATTAAGAATGTCATAATTACACATCATGAAATAAGGAATACAATAAGATGAATGAAAAGACTAAAATAAAGAAGTACAATATTGAATAATCTCAACATCTCTATCCTTGGCAAGTCCTATAAATGGATATTCTAAAGAATAACCATCATCATAATTAGGTGTATGAAATTCGATAGCATAGGTAGGTATGATCTTATCATCAAAATTAATATGATTAGTAGAATGTCTACTCTTGGTTAAGACCATAGTTATATCATCTGTAGGAGGTTGACATGAGTGAATCTTCAAGGATGTTAGAATTTGGGTGATGAAATGAGGGGATAGATCAAAAAATTTGATATTTAGGATTATTTCATCTAGATTATCATCATAAAAATCAAGGAGATTAGATGATATATTCCCAATGAGTTTGGTATGACCATTATAACCTCAAGTATAACTAATAGGATAATTGAAATGTTGACATTAACTAAATGGGATACTAGAAAAGGGTTCAAGGGTAGAAATTTTAAAGACACCACATTCTTAGAATTGTTCAAAATCCTAAGGGTTTACATCTCTTTAAATATTGTAAATAGAACAATCATGGGGAAATTTGACACATTATCACATGGATGAGGTGATAGCCCTCATATAATTAGTCTAAGGTCTACCAAGCAAGATGTTATAAGAGATGGGAAAGTTAAATATAATAAATTTCAATAAATGGTAATAAGAGGGATGGTAATAGGAAGCCACATGCAACCTAAAATAATCATTTGCCTTCCATCCTAACCTTGACATGTGTTATGTGTGAACATGAGATTACACTTAGAATATCTAATGGATTTAATGAAATCAAGGGAGGTGATGCAAGTACCTAAACCCTCATCAATCAAAGTGTTCTTAAATTAGATATCATTGATTTGGATGATAATAAATAGGGGAGGGTTATTTGTATAATGTAGACTCTCATTTGGAATCATGGAAGCAGTAGGAAACTTAAAGGAAAGAGAAGTGTCCATTTTTTCATTAACATGTATGGACATCTCTTTGCATTATTAAAGTATACTATCTTTGGACCTAGACAAGGTAGCTTTGCATCCTACTAGGGGAGGATGAGGGATGTTTATTTCAAATAATAATTGAATCATATGTTTGTAATGATAGGGGAAGTTCACATTACTTTTAGGAAAGTTATTTGAGATGGGAGATGTGAAAGTCATTCAACGGGGTCCCCTTCATCATAACCCATGTGGCGATTGCTAGATAGAGGTGAATAATGTTGTAAGAGCTCTTAGGAAGGAGGGTTGGGAGTAAAATAAAACTTATGTTGGTAATATGTAGTTGGTTTGGTTTGAGGATAAATAGGTTTATTATCTTTAGGTGGTGGGATAGTTGATTTAGGTATTTCTTATGATTAGGTTAAAGAAATACTATTGGGTGGTTGGGGAATGTTGTCCATGTGTTTAGATGTTGGGGTAATATTAGATATAGTGTGAAAGGTATTATAAAGTTGAGGTGTTGAAGGTGGTTCTTCGAAAGTTATAAGGTCCTCTTTCTCTAACTCCATGAGCTGAGATGGGGAAGAGTTTTGAATGATGCAGAATGTTTGGGAGGTTTGGTGCATGTTTGTTGGATTAGAATCAATAAAATTAACTACTCTTTGCATTTTAGTCATATTTAATAAATTTTATTCATTGGTAGTGAGGTCTATAAGAATTTCCACATTATTTATGAAAGGAGTAGGATTTTCATTGCTATCTTTATGATTAGGAAGAGGATCTTTGTATATAGCAAGATGAACATTAGCTTGAATTAAAGCTTGATTTTTTTTTACATTTTATGGGATTTAAAAGCTATGTGATATGTTTGTTGGTGTTTTCAAATGATTGATTCACAATCAAATTTTAGGACAAGAAGGAAACCTATAGCTAGATTACATAACTATCTACAAGTCTTATGAGAGTGACCCCAACCCACATGTAACCAAAAAAAATTGTTTGGATCACACCATGTTTTTAGTGGATGAGTGGGTTCAAGATATCATGGTAAAGGCCATGGAAGATGATTTTGAAGCTAATATAATAAAATTGTTTGTGGAAATTAATTTTTCTTGTTGGAGAATAATTTGGATTAGGAGTGTTGTTTGGAAGGGGAGCATACTCGATAGTGTTATTGAGAGTGATGGCTTAAATGTTATGAATAGTGTTATAAGTATCAGTGACACCATCATTAATAGCATGATGATTTTTTTCTAATGAGCTTGTGATTGAACATATGAGTTTGAGATGGTTCAAATTGGTGCATGACAAAATCTTGTCACTTAGTTTGGTTGAAGGCTTCTTCCAAAATTCTTGGAGAGAGAGTCCTAACCTAATATTATAACTTAGGGTAAAGAGCATTAATGAATAGATGAAAGGTATTATCATCTACCATGTTATGATCATATTTATTAGACAAGTTCTTCCATCATTTGATGAAATATTGTGCCATTTTAGTTTCAATTTGCTTAAAAAAATTTAAGTGAGCTAAGTTATTCTTGAGGAGATCACTAGTTTGAAATTCTTGTAATAGGGAGTTAACCAAATCTTCCAAGCTAGTGATAGAATGGGCATTTCATTGATTGTACCAATCTAAAGTATATTCTAAGATTATTTTATCTAATAGCTTAGTAGAATCAAATGTATTAATTTTTACCCAATCTTTGTCGAGGTTAACAAATTCTTCTAAATGTAATAATGGATTAGTAGACCTATTTTAACTGATGGTAGGTGTAATACCTTCTATATCAATATTAATAATTTGAGGTATAAGAGTTTAATTTTAGATATGTTTGATAATTCTATTAATGAGGGGAGTTTGAGTAATAATGTTACCATGGGAATCCCTAATGGGGGGTGATGAAAATTTGGATTTTGTACTCCCCATAAAACATGTTGGGGTTGATTTTCAAATTTAATGAGATGATTTTGCATCTGCATCATTTTTTTTTTTGCATTATTATTTTGAAAAGTATTCATTTGATTGAGTGGTTATAATAAAATTTTATGATTTTGGGTAGTATTTTGACTAGTGTGTGTAGCATAGGAAGCATTGGAAATGGTATTAATGACTTAGGTTATACTATGAGTAGTAGCATGCACCACACTAGTGGCATGAGAAGCATTGGTACAAAAGGAAACACTAGTAGTATGATTAGCATTTGTAGGAAAAGATGAACTAGTAGAATGGTTAGCATTAGAATAAAAAGTACTATTATAATTATTATATTTGGTACCAAAGGATGCACTAGTTACAAGATTAAGGAGTATGGTCTTTGGAAAAGGCCCACTAGAAGTTAAACCTACCATGTTAGTGGAGATACTAGGCATGCAGGTTGAATAGGTTGTAAAAGAAGTCATGGTGTGGGAAGGAGTCAAAATATAAGGGAATGGTTGAGAATCAAATAAATTGTCTCCCCCAAATTCATGAAAGAAGTTAGGGGAAGGTGAAAGAGGTTATTCTAGTTGAGAATCTATAATAAGATTATAAATGGTTGAAAGGTTGTTTCCTCTATGTTGAGTAAATTAATTAATGAAGAATAAAATTTTATGTGTATACTCTAATTCACTCTCATAATTTAATGATAATAAATTATTATGAATTGAGGATGAATAATGAGTCCCATAATCAGTAGTGTGAGTGGCTACATGAACATTACTTTCATATAAGTGGAAGCCACAAGCTATTTCTTAAGAAAAATATTAGGATGGGTAAGACTAATCATGTTTGTTGGATTAAACTTTTGTATTATCCTAAAATGTGAAATTCATGATGAGAAAATGAGGATAAAATATTTAAGGAAAGAAAAATAAAAAAATAGGATACATAATTGAACTGGTCAACTATGTTCTATAAAATAAGGAACATAATAGAGAATAAGATGAAACAATTGTGCAAGTCAATTTTTTACTACTGAATAAGAAACAAGGTAATAAAAAAGAAGACATATCTATACAAGTTGATTTGTTACTACTTAGATAGGGGACTAAATATGAAGATAAATATCTACACAGTTAGATAGGTTGATTGTGTACCATAGGTAGATAGTTTGAATAATCGGTAAGTGATTGTGTTGATATGGATGACAATATTCTAAAAATAGAGAAAGGTTTTGAAAAATAATATCTAAATTAATTAAGTTAAGAACACAAATAATTGGATCAATGTTGTTGATCCAATTGGAACACATATCACAAACCTTGCACCAACCTTGGCTACTGCAAGTTTTAAAATACAAAATACAATTATCAAAAAGCAAAAAGAAACTTGAAAATAAATTATAACTAATTGGTCATTCCTAAGTTTTATTAAGTTTTAATTAAATTTGAATATAATGTGATTGGTATTTTTATGTAATAAGGAACTAAAAAAAAATATAAGGATGGTTTTAGGAAGTTTAAGTTGAAAGGCATTTGTATTGGTAATGGTACTAGCTTGATATTAGGGCCTACCCCCTCACTTCATAATCATGTAGTGATAAGTATGTTGGGTGCTTTTCAACTATATACCATCAACCACATGTTTATACTTGGCTATAAAACTAAGTTGACTTCCCCCTTGGTGATAAAATCCAAGTAGGTAGACCTTAGGAAGATAAATGTTTAATGGCTTTTTTGTGTAAATTAATTTGGAAGTGTGTGAAAAAAAAAAAATAGTGTGACTAAATAGGTAATTTGAAAAACCACCTAATTAATCTATGTTTGTTACTCTAATCATGTAAGAAACTAAAAATAAAGGTTAATTAATAACTAGAAAATAAAGGTTAATTCCTTGACTGTGAAGAGTACAGAATCAGTTCAAGTAATATTATATGAAAAAAATATAAAATAGAGTTGACTAGGTTCGTACTACTCTGTGGAAGCAAGATCTAGAAGAACATAGTAGACCAGGTTAACTATGTCTTCTAGATATAAAATAAGCTATACAATTATGTTGAATGACTTCACCCAGTTGGCTATAGGGCTAAATTTTTATAGAGTACAAACTTGTGAAAAATAATACTAAAAGAGAAAATTTGAAATGACAAAGAAGGTAAGAATGAACCTTAGTGGGTTTGAAGATATTTATATTTTAAAATTTTATGTTATATTGCTTAAATGCTTATTTAAAAAAAATTATAACAGAGTTTACTAGATCAACAGAGTTTGCAAAACCTATGTGTCAAAAAATAAGTTACGAACTAAGTCAACTAGCTCCACTATGTTTGTAGACCTATATATTGAAAGAGAAGAATCATGAATAAAGTCAACTAGTTTGACTATGTATGTAAATCTAGAATAGAATAATAAGATTGTGTCAAGTTAATAGATACAGTCACCTATATTTGGAGAATACTTACAAAGATAGAACATAATCATTTTAGTGTGAATGTGTGTTACACCTGTGTATAGACTATTATAACTATACTGATAGGTTTGATATAGTACTAAAAAAATATAAATATATAATATGATGACAAAATGAAAGTGTGAAATAAAACCTACAAGGGTTTGATTCACATTAGGTTCACCAGAATGTATACAAAGTGAAATGCAAATGATTTACTAATCAATCTTGGCTTAGATAATATAAATCCTACTTATACTTCTAATCATTAATACATTATATATTTGGGTTCATGACCAATATAGATCTATTAAACCTAACCAAGAGATATATTACCACAATAACATCACTAGATAGGGTTCTAAAGCCTCTAGTCAAGCAATATTATGCAATAACCCTAGGTAGGTCCTCTATTCTCATATTCACAAAGTAAATACAAAGTAAATTAAAATCTAATATAGTTCTCACCAAATTTTGTGGCACAAAGTGGTTAGTTAATAAATATAAAAATTAAACATGCATAGGAGAATCTTAATTAAGTTATGTATAGTTGAAACCCTAATGCATGGGAAAGAAGTATAAATGCAAATCTATCTACTCATACAAATGAGGAACAAATTTAGAAATAATTACCTTTGAAGATTAACTCTCCCAGCCTCAATCTCTTTATTAACCAAGGTGATTCATAGGAGGTTGTTTTGGTATGTAAGAATAACAAATATAGGTCAGCTTTGGGCTACATGACTTCTCTATGAATCCAATATACTTGTTCACAAGTTAATATTTGTATCTCCAAAGAAATTATTGAAACCTTAAGTAATGCTCCTCAATTAGAATTGTGGATAACTAGATGCACAATATAATATTCTTCTTCTTCTCTTCCTAATAACTAAGGAAAATGGATGTGTATATATAGTTGAATCTAACCCTAAACCTTTCTAAAAGTTTAGCTAAAAGGGTTAACCCAATTGAATCCATATCATTAATTGATAAAAATAAGTTAGATCCTTATCTAGGTTGACCAAAGATAACCTAATCCCATAACATGCTTTTAAAAATTTGAATATAGGGTCAACCTAGGCCTACAATGTAATGTAAACTATCAAAAAGTGTTTTAAGCATGGGAAGGGGTTACGGAAGGTGGCTAATGCTTGGAGGACTATGTAATAGAGGTGTTAAATCTTAGGGAAGTACATGGGATAAGGTTGTGTAGGTAGAAAGTGGTAGTATAGGGGAAAATAATCCTATGAAGCACCAATGGTATTCCCACCCCTTTCTTAGTGAACCCTTTAAGGCATGCACTCATAAAAATCGAGACTCAATAGGTTATTTCAATAAATAAATCATCGATAATTGATAAAGTTTATAGATATTATGTGTATACATATGACATGGTTGATAGGATAAATAGATCTTTGACATTCAATCATGAGAGACACATAATTAATATTCTACATGACTGCAAAGATCAAAACCACAAGTTTCACACATATACCCTACATTCCAATATGGTTTACCTTAAGACCACACATGAGGCTTCTTACATAGTATAGCAACATGCCATTTGAATGCATAAACTCCAAACTATAACCAATGATAAGGCTATACTTTTATTGATAGCATAGTATGATGATTATAGTGATGATGATTTATTCAATTTTAGGTAGGTTAAGTTTTCAACATTGGATGATCTCCTACCAGATCCAAATTTTGACTATCCACATCCTCTCAATGTGATCTTAGGTCTCTAGAGGCACTACTTTACATTTTACCATACTCATATTTACTTACACCTTACAAGTATATAGATTCTCTTACTTTTCTACTTATATATAGTTTCATTTTCATGATTACTTATACATAGCTTATATACTCAGAAAGCACAAAAATAATATAATATGTTTAAAATACAAAAAAAATCAAATATTTCTCAAAAATACAAATTTTATATTGTTTGCATATCCATGTTTACATTCTTTATACTTTCCAGGTAATACATATGCTAGTTATCTTAGTATAGTCAATTTTATCATACATACATGTGTAATCACCTAAAAGTGGTATTTGAGTGCTAAGAGTGCTACTTGAGACTACCTATCCCTATATTATCCCTATACCTATCCTAGATTATATTTTCACACTTATCTAGCCTTTGTCTAAGCCACAAGAATCCCTAATTAGTTCTAAAGTAGTCCAAAACCCTCATTTCTTAATCTTAGCCCTTTGTACCTAGTGTTTTGCTAGTTGGACACTAGTGCCTTAATAAGGACACTTTCACCACATGATACTAATGTCCCCAAAATGGTATTGATTTCTTTTGTTTTATCTTTTCTCAAACATATGTCTTTTCAAAACTAGAACCTCCTAAGATTGGCCTAGACATCTTTTATCATCCACACAAGCAATAAAATAGTATAAATACATGACATTTAGCCCTCTAAACACTAGATGGAAATCATATGCAAAATACACATTAAAACTTAGAATAAGATCATAATTAAGGTTATAAATCCCTATTCTACCTTACTTCTACATACTACCATCTATAATAGCCCTAAGATTAGATTATCTATATTTCTAGTCTCAAGCACATTCAAGGCACTCAAGGCCACTATCATACTAGCATCACTTGCAATTGCACCATCACTTAGGTGGGGAAAAATACATTGGGATTGATCCCTCTTAAAATTATTGGTATGTAGGTAACTCTCTTCATAGTGGGGTGTTAAGGATGTCCAACCTACCTTATTAATGAACACACTTTTTAGCTCATGCCTTAGTTACATGGAGGATTAAGGTTTTCATAATAAATCAATAATTCTAGGAAAAATATAGGTTTCCAAAACTCGTACATGTAGGAATAGATGCTATAGATCAAGACATAGGTACACCCAAAATCTCAAGATAACCCTACATAGAGGACACTGCCACCACTTTTCCAGTAATGGTGTTATTATCTAGAAGGGGTTCTAACACCAATATCTATTGTATGAGACTCAGACTAGATGTTATCTTAGTTTCCATCACCCATATCATCTATATTAGGTATTTTCTATCTAAGTCATTACTTGCACTATTTATTACTATTTTTAGAAAATTTAACGCTAGTCAATTCTATAAAAAATAAGTGGTTATAATAATAGCATATTATTTCACTAATTTAGTCTACTTAGATCTCTAAAAAACATAGGATTTACTTACACTAAGTCCTAAGAGGTTAAAAAAATTTAGTGAACATGAATTACTTAGAACATTGATCAAATCCTAACCTTAGACACTCTTAGGGTTTGTATCCTTTTTGTGGCTATGCTTAGATATTAGTTCAAAAAATTTAAATTTGTTTCAATATTTTTTTTCAATATTTCTTAGATTAAAGTTATTTAAAAGTTCAAAATATACAATAAATTATTTTCCTACTTCCCAAACTACAATGGAAAAATTCAATAACCAATTTGATGAGACCGATAAGAAATAATTTCAAGAGTTTGTGTCCAAATAATTAGTCATGCAAGATGACCTCATCACTATTATTCAGGAAGAAATTCAAAATTCTAACAATGGTCAATATTAAACTCCCCTAGCTAATAACATTGTCATGCCTATAATGGGGCCAACTTAGCTATCATAACCAAAAATTATAATTCAAAAACCTTAAGTGATATCTACACCTCTTGTATCTAGTTCCTCCACTCTAGATGTACAATCCCTTATGCACAAGGTTCATACTATGTAGGATAAGGTGTTACATCTTGAGAAGGGAGCCACTAGGCCATTACATGCCTTGGATTCTAATGTTCTCTTACATACACCTTTGGCACTTCATATAGAGGTAACTCCCTTTCCATATGGATTAGTGGCACATAATCCTATATTATATGATGGTAAGGGTGACCCAAAGCACCATATCTAATATTTT
Source organism: Torreya grandis (assembly GCA_037957365.1). Lineage (NCBI taxonomy): Eukaryota > Viridiplantae > Streptophyta > Pinopsida > Cupressales > Taxaceae > Torreya > Torreya grandis. Next base: position 1,290,096 of record JARHVA010001401.1, on the reverse strand, counting down.
CATGTAGCATATTTATACTACGTGTCTAATGATTGGCTTATCATAAAGTTGTTTCTATGTAGTTTAAAATATTATGCCTTATATTGGTTTTATGACTTATCAAATCTATCTATCATAGAATTCAATCCTTTGGTAGACATGTTTTTAGCACACTTTTCCATAAATTTCAATGACAATATCTCATATGCTCAAATTGCATAGTTGAAACAAAATTCAAATGAACCTATTGTAGAATACATCTTACAATATAATATTATATTATATAAAATGACTATCTCCATGGTAGATAAAGAGCTTTAATAAATCTTCAAACAAAGTCTTATACTAGCATTACATGAAGCTATCTTGTTTAAGAAGTTTTCAACATTCATAGATTTGTGCCACACAGTAAAAGAAAGATAAGTCGAGCTAATATAAATGGGCAAACTAAAATATAACATTGTCTCATAATCAAATACTAAGAGTTAAATCAATCCTCCATATAAGGTAATAGCCACTTAAAATAAGAGTGATCAAAAGGCCATAATTAATGTAGCTTTAGAGCTATCTCCTCACTTGGTTTTATCAAATCCTCCATGTAGAGTCTTTATCAACCTTCCAAAATCACCAACATGGGTTTTATAGTAGCTCTTGGAATGTAATGTCATATCTCTCTCTCCCATCAAAGAGGTTGATATGACATGTACTCTTCTAAATAACTATGATTTCAATGCATTTTACAAGTATCATAGAGCACCATACCATACAACAAACTGATGTATTGGCCTAAAACATAAGATACAAGATTTGATTAAATATAACATTATTGATATGGGAACACTCATATAGGCACCAAAAATATAAAAAATGGAAGATAAGGCACTAAATATATTCTCAAATCTATTTATAAAACACATATAAAATGATTCAAGAAGTACTTCAGGTATTCACTACACATATCAGGCATATACATCATGAGCTTGATATCATATAATTATATAAGAGGCATATTCATTAAACAATATCATTCATATGTACCACACTATAGTTCTATATAGACCACTCATCACCTTCGTAGAACATGAGATTGTTGATGATGATACAAATTTATATGCACTCTTTGTGCATGCCTACATAGATCATCACCTTATACAAAGTGTTATGATTGATACTAGGTCAAGCATTAACATGTGCACTATCACAATTTTATAGCATTTCAGGTATTCAGAGTAGGAAATATCTCCTACAAACATGGTTATCATTGGTTTTAGTGGTCATGTTTAAAGCTACATCAGGGAGATTGTGTTTCCATTATAGGTTGGACCAACACATGTGGCCACTCAATTCTTAGTAGTACCTAATGCAGACATGATTAATATCTTATTGGGTAGGCCATTGATATACTATTTATGATACATCCCATCCATAGTATATATATGCCTAAAATATATACATGAAAATCAGGTGGTCATAGTTGATGGTCTTCCATATGAGTATCCTCTACCTATTCCATAGGTAGTTACATTATAGTTACCAATTACAGCATAGGTACCAGATATAGCACAATTATCAATTAAAACTTGGAGCATAATTCCTATTGATACACCATAGATTTCAATGGAGCCACTAGTGTATGTGAAGTATAATCATATACTATTGACATGTATGCATACTTTCACATGGCTAGCATTATTAGAGACACCCCTGCATCAGAGATCTATAAGAAATTCTACAGGGTCTCCCTCTACTCAATTTCTTCTGAGATTAGTATTATTGTGTTATCAAGGTTCTCATCATAAGACACCTATTCCACCTACAACTTCTTCTACCATATGGTTTCTTAAGACCCATACAATTCACAAGATACCATAGTTAGTGCTATAAATTATTATCACCACTACATAAGAAGATACAAATATAGATCACTTAATACAATAAATTATGGGACAATAGTTTCCCCTTCACACATGATGTATAATCATAGTTACGTTATTTGATACAGGCCACAGCTCTAGTTATTTTCCAATGAGACTCATTGGTTAGTATTATCCCTCCTTATTTATACATACTTTCCCTTTATTTTGCTCCTTAACATAGTTCATTTTCATATTTCTTGTACATAGCTTATATCTAAAAAATAAAATAAAAACAATATAGTATTTCAAAAACACAAAAAAATTTAAATATTTACTTAGAAAACACAAAATTATAGGTTTTATGCATTTTTATTTTTACATTTCTTATATTTTCTAGACACTACATGTTCTAGCTATCCTAATATAGTCAATTTTATCATGCATACATGTTTTATCTATTCTTGTTGAGTTATTTTAGATTACTATAGGACTCAAGTACACTACACCAATCTAGACTTGTTATTATCTACCCACTAGGAGCATATACACTGATACACAGGTCTTCACTGACACATTTTCCTACTTGGGGACACCCTATACATAGTTCCAATTATTATGTTCTATCTTTCTATGTTCTACATCTCAACTTTAGCATTATTATATCTTGACATTGATCATGCTACTCTTACTCAAATTTTTTGTCACATATTACTAATTTAGACAACATTTTTGCATCCTATCTCTTACATAGATTTGTATTACATATTCATGCAAACTTTTAGTTCTATATTTCTTAGTTTAGACTTCATTTTATCTCTATGCTTCTTTTATTTGATGGAATTTATATATTCCATTTCTCTTTGGCTCTACATCATTTCTATTTCACAATATATATTCTTTGGACATGTGCCCATGTCTTTGTATGTGCTTTCTTAATTATGTATGCATACATTTAAACATGTCCTTCTATGTGGATATAATCCAACTTATTTATTATTTGTGTATGTGGACATATAAACATGTCCTTGTATGTCTTATTTTCTTAAATTTAATGGCATTTACCCATGTACCTTGTATTATGTCCCCTTATCTACTTTGTGTGCCTCGCATGTTTTATATGTATGCTTTCTTATATGTGCCATGGCCATGAGACTTGTGTTTTATTGTTAAACACACAAATTTTTGATGCCATGAGGGACCTCATGAATTTTCCCTTCATACTTGGGTGTTTTCATGGACATGATGCCTCATCCACCAAGATAATTACTTTAATTTTACTCAGATTTGCTATTTCATATATTGTTACATCTATATTGACATACTTGAAAATGTTATACATGACATACATCTTCCATTACATAATTATCATCTTATCATCTTACCTTTTGATGTTATATATGTAAATTATATTGGATTATTATGTAGTTATCATATATGCTTCAACTATTACATTTTTTAGATCTTTTTATTTTGAGGATAGTTCTTGTACAGGTTAAAAAACTACCCTTAAAAGAGGGGGAATTTACAAGGGTTTGTCACAAAGATCAGGCTCTTATATTTCACTCACAGTATATTTTCAACACACAGGCTCAGTTATAAAAAATTAGACACAAGTAAACACAATGGGAAAATAGTGACTAACAAAGCAGTATAGTTGCATATAATTCAAAACAAAAGGACACTAGTGCCTAAATTGGGACACTAGTACCACATGGCACAATTGTCTAAGATATGGCACTAATGTTTAGTAGCCTCAATTTTAGAACAACCCATATTAACAGAAAAGTATAATAGGTATAGTATAAGTTTGCATAAATTCAGTTACAAATTTATCAGTTATACTCAATTTCACTCAGATTCATAATAGTTAAGATCTAATTCAATTTAATTTTCTCATATTGGTGGCATCATGCATGGTATGACCATTCCCATATTTAGATCAAATTACTCAAATACAATTTATTACACTCAATCCATAATCCATATATTCAGATTTTAAATTTGGGGGCATGTACATAGCACATTGTTTCTATAAACTCACTTAATATTAGAAATGTTGTCAAAGATTGATTTAAATATTGAAATAAATGAATTGCAAATAATAACATCACCTTGAAGATATCAAGTCATAATGTTGAGATAAAGATTTTTAAAGTGAAAATTTGAATGCATAGGAGAAAAATCCACATGATCTTATAAGAAGGCTTGTTACCAAAAATATCCACAATTAAAACTTTAGAATCAAGATGAAATAGATTAAAAAAATAGAGAGTTTCAAATTTATAGTGAGAAAATAAGAAGAGGAAGGCTCTTTTATAGATCAAAAATAAAAAGAATGAGTTACAAGAAATCCCATGATTACCTTACAAGCTTCCTTTGTATGTGTCACTTATGGCCTATTCCCTTAGAGAGTGTATGGAAGTGTGTGCCAAATGGGGGAAGGAGTTACTTGTAGGAGTAACTCCTAAAATCTAAAGGGGAAAAAAGAGATGAGTGACACCTCATGGAATCTAGATTTATGTGAATTTATAATTCATATAAATGAAAATTCTACACACATAAATGAAACTTAGGATAAATAAATTATGCTAAATAAAGGGTAATACTATCAAAACTATAACAAGGACCCAAATAAGGTTAATTCTCTAACACTCATCTCTAAACTTAATTTAGGGTTAAAAAAATGGATAAAACATTTTGCAAATAAAGAAGGGAGTTGAAATAACATAATACTCTCTCTTAATAGAAACTTTCTTCAAGAAGAATTACAAAAGTTTTGAGAAAAAAGAATATATGGTGCCACCAAAAGTCACAAGGAAGAAAGTGTGATCACTAAGAATATCCAAGAATTTTCTTCAAATAATGTGATCGATCTGTAATGAAATAAATACCAACAAAAAAGAGTAATGATCCAAAAAACCTATAGGATAAATATGCTACCACCAATATTTCATGTTAAATAACCAATATTTCAAAAGATAATCTATATACATAATGTAATAAAAATAAATGTACAAGTAGGCAATGTTGAGAAAAGATAACTTCCATCATAATGGATATAAAAATGCATGAAAATATGTTAGTCACCATAATAAAAACATATATCCTATGCAATAAAAAGTAGGTAATGAAAAAAGAGATTTATATAATCAAAATGGAGACAAAGAAGATGTGTCACTTGAAAAATATACTCTATGTGAAGCATTAGAATAATTATCATAAGAAGACATATCAAAGTCTCTAGAAGATTCATTTTCTTTAGGAATATAAGTAGTTTTACACTTAGAGGTAGGATATTTAGTCATTTTCCAATAATGTAATGTATCATACTTAGATTTACCATAGTATTTATATGGATGCAATTTCTAAGATTTAGATATATGATGCTCATTTTTTGCACAATACAAACAAGGTTTAGCAATTTTAACCAAAATATGAGCATTAGAATTAATATAATCAAAATAAGTTACATTATAAGTCCTTTGATGAGGAGGAAAATAATATTTTAAATTTTTATTATAAGCATTTGAAACATTATATCCAAGACCTTTATAATTTGTATTATAAGTAGGCAAAAGAGGTTCAAGAATATCATTTTTTTACTTACCAAGTGCACCACTCAAATAGTATATATTGTACATGAATTTTAAGCTAGGGTTGTTAGAAGAAGTGTTCACATGATTTTGAGTTTGTTTAGAAACACAATGAGATATATCATTATTAGAGATATTATAATTAGCAAAAAACACAAATTTAACATTTAATGTGTCCATAGAAGATTGCATTGTGTGCATTTGCTCAAAAAATAATTTTTTAAAACATGTCAAGTCTTGTTTTGACTTAAAATTTGTTTCTTACGAGCAACAATTTCATCATGTTTAATAGTTTGCATACTTTTCATAAAAACTGACAAAATTATCATTTTAAGAGCCATGAGAGCAATGTATACAAATTTCATGATCATTGAAAAAAATCACTTCATAAAAATATTGATTTTTCCAAAGAACATTTAAAAAATTCATTTTAACGAGATTTTCAAAGTTGAAAAATATTCATGATAAAAAAGTGAATAATAAAGTTGTGAGTTAAATTGATTTGGTTATCACAAAGCTTAGATCAATTAATTTGTGAATGTAAATCTAAACCAAAACACCAAGTTTCTTTTGAAATAAATATTTGATTTCTTAAAAAAAATTAATGTTTTTAACTTTCCTTACATAAAATAATGTTGAGAAATAATTTTAAGTTCCAAAGTTTAAGTGAAAGGCTTTATAATTAGAAAGTGAGATATTATGCCAAAAAAAATCTCAATAATAAAAATATTTTTAATTTGCATATATAAAATATTTTTTTTATTGATTAAAATTTTAAACCAAAAAAGAAGATTGATTTTTTTTTTAAATTCACATAAAAAAAATGAGTGAATTCCACATAGGAAGAAAAAAAAATTGTTGAATAAAAGATTCACCTCTTTTGAATTATATGAGTCTTAATTCATAACCAAAAAGAAATTAATAGAATCTTCAATTTAAATTCTATTTGCCATGTGGGAAAGAAGGAACCAATGATTGTGATTTAAAATATAAAATATTTTTTATTGAAAAAAACTTTCCCTTATCATGCAATGTAAAAGACAAAAAAAGAAACTACTTAAATTAAAAAATCCATAATTTTTTAATTATATTTTTTTTAAACCAACAGAGATGTTTTTGATGATTTCTAAAAATTGTAATCTGTATTTGTATAAAAATGTAACGTGTTCTTAGATGATATTTAGACAAAATTCAAAAAATAATTAGCAAAAAATAATTCCAATAAAAAGATATGGTCTCTTTTCTAGATGGGTTTTTAGGTAGAAAAAGGTTTTAAATCTTTAAAAAAAACTCAAAAAACTCAATGAATAGCCTATAATATGGGGTTAGCAAGAGGATAAAAAATTTAAACCAAGGATTAAGCTCAAAAACATTAAAATTTATTAGATAAATTTATATGGAAAAAAAATAAAAATGTTAAATGAAAAATGCTCTTCTTTCACCTTCAAATCTGCACATACTCAAAATATCTAAACATTAACCAAATCATGGATCTGGTACCATATTAAAAATATTGACAAAGATCAATTTTGATGTTGAAATAAATGAATGCAAAATAATAACATCATCTTGAAGAGATTAGGCCACAATGTCGAGACAAATATTTTTAAAGTGGAAAACTAAATGCATCAGAGAAAAACCTATGTGATATTATAAGAAGGTTGGTCACTAAAAAATATTCACAATTACAACTTTATAATCAAGATTAATTAGATAATAATAGAGAGAGAGAGAGAGGTGAAAATTTTTAGTGAAGAAATGAGGAGAGGAAGGCTCTTTTATAAAGTTAAAAAAAATGGTAGGTACAAGGAATCTCATGATTACCTTAGAAGCCCTTTTATGTGTGCAACTTGTGTCATATTCCCTTAGAGAGTTTAAATAAGTGTGTGACAAGTAGGAGAAGGAGTCACTTGTAAGAGTAAATCCCAAAACCTAAAGGGGAATAAAGAGTTGAGTAACACCTCAAGGAATTTGGATTTATATGAATAAATAAATTATCCTTAGAATAAAGGGTAATACATTATCCTAAATAAAATTTAATACTAAAAAAACTATAAGAAGGACCCAAATAAGGTTAATTCTCCAACACTTAAACATATTGATCAGATAGAATGATAAATTCCATGTCATTATTTATGATGTATATACCTGACATCATGTTCTAGATTGTATACCAATTTAATACCCTTTTCCACTTGCATTGGTTGGTATTCCTGAGTAACCTGAAGGTAACTAATGTACTTGAGTGGCCATAGAGCTAACATAAATAGTTAGATATATCTAATTAGACATTTTTAGTACTTTGTGTAGTTTAATTTCATATGCATCTACTACACATAGGTGGGTAATGATGGAGTCATAGCCTACTTGAGTTATTGAGCAACATACATAAGAAGTTTGTATCCACTAAATAGGGGTGGGTAATGATGGAGTCAAAATTATATTGAGTTCTTGATCCATCCACACATGAGAATTTAGCAAGACATTATCTCAATTCATGTTATTCATCAATTGATCACTATATACATGCACACACATAGGTTGTCATTAGGTTTACATATTAGTTTGAGTACCCTATGATGTGTATTCATCCATTTCCTCTTTCCTATCTCTTTACTCAATTTTACTTATTTACGTAGTTTAGTCTTTTTCCTTTAATATCTCTTTAGTAAAGACTAATTTATGCATGTTTCATCTATAATACATGCATTGGATCATGTTTCACATATTCAAACCCAAATTAACATACTCAGACTGATCTTCATAGGCTTCACCACCTAGCTAAGTCTAGGTACACTTCTTTTTTCTTTATCTTAATCATTTTTCTTTATTGCATTTTTATAATAAAGGGGGGGGGGGCAAATGTAATCACCCAAAAGTGATATTTGAGTGATAAGAGTGTTACATGAGAATGTATATCCCTAGTTAGCCTTATACTTATCCTAGAGCCTATTATCACACTTATCCAGCCTTTATGTGAGTCACATCCATACCTAATTAGTTCTAAATTAGTCCCAAACCTTCATTTCTTAATCTTAGCTCTTCGTGCCTAATGTTCTACTAGCTAGACATGAACACCATAATAAGGATGCTAGAATCACATGGCTCTATTATCCTTAAAATGACACTAATATCCTTTGCCCTATCTTTTCTTAAATGGATATATTTTCAAAGATAGAACCTCCTAAAGTTAGCCTAGACATCTTTTATTATCCACATAAGTAAAAAAATAATATAAATACATGAATTTTATCCCTGTATCCAATATATGGAAATCAAATTCAAAATACATATTCAAACTCAGAACAATTCAAGAAAAATTAAGGTTATAAATACCTATTCTACCCTACTTTTATATACTACCATTTATAGTAACCCTAAGCTTAGATTATCTAGATTTCCTATCTCAAGCACATTCAAATTAGTCAAGGACACTATCATACTAGCATCACTTTAAATTTCACCATCACTTAGATAGGTATAAATACATTGATCTTGATCCCTCCTCGAAGTATCGTTATCCAGTCAAATGTCTTCACAATGGGTGTTGAGGATGTCTAGTATGCCCTACTAATGAACACACTTTTTAGCTCATGCCCTAGTTACATGGATGATTAGGTTTTTCATAATAAATCAATCATTATAATAAAAATACAAGATTTCATAACTCGTGCATGCAGAAATAGACCCCAGAGATACAGACATAGGTACACCCAGAAGATTTGGATAGTCCTACACAAAGGACACTTGCCAATATTAGGGCACTACCACCACTTTGTTACTATTTAATTATGGTTCTACTATTTAAGATGTGTTCTAAAACTAGGATCCAATTTATGACACTTAGACTAGTTTTTATCTCAATTTTTGACACCCAAATCACCTGTATCAGGTGTTTTATAGTTAAGTCATTACTTACATTATTTATTACTATTTTTTTAAAAAAGTAAAAGCTAGTCAATTATATAAAAAATTAGTGGTTGTATTTATTTTATATTATTTCCCTAATTTATTCTACTTAGCTCTTTAATAAACATATGATTTACTTACACTAAGTCCTAAAAAGTTAAAACATGTTTCACTTTTTCTTATCAAGTGTTTGTAGATTTTTATAGGACTTAGGTCCAGCACATAGATCTATATTTTCTACTATCTACCCACTAGGGGAGCATACATAATAATCATTAATACATTGTTCCATTTATGACATCATAATACACAAATTATGGTTTACCAATCTACATCTTTTTATACTGTATATCACACATTTAACAGTATATATAACTTGACATTGATCATCACATACTACTTAGAATTTTTTTACTACTACTACTATAGACTCAATTTATGTACAAATTTACTCTTATATATATTTATACCACATGTTAATGCATAATTTTATTTCTATATTTCCTACTTTAGACTTGTTGTGTCTCTTTGCTTCTAGATCTATGTGAGGGATTTTTAATATGCCATTGTTCTATGGTTCTATGCCACTTCATTTCATTATATATATGCTTTGGACATACACCCATGTTTTTGTGTATGCCTTTTTAATTATTCATGTGGAAATTTGAACATGTCCTTCCACATGGATCTAAGCCAACCTTTATTTTTTTTTACATATGTGTACATTTGAACATGTCATTTTATGTTTTAATTTCTCATAATTAATGACATGTTCCCATGTCCCTTGTGTTGTTGCCATTTGGTCTATTTTGTGCACCCCATGTGTGTTATATGTATGATTTCATATATGCATCATGGCCATGACACTTGCCTCTTTTTTTTACACTTACACCTAATTTTAGATGCCATGAGTGCCCTCATGCATCTCCCCTTTCCTCCTTGGGTGCCTTGATGGATATCATGCCCCATCCCCTAGGTAGTTTAAATAGATCATTCTTAGATTATGTAGCTCATACACATTGATGAGATGTCATTAGAACTCTCATTTAATCAATGCTCAGATTGATATCTTATCAACCAGGGTTGGTGTCTGAAGCTATTTGTAGTAAGGCTTAGGATAATAGATCTAGATGTATATTATGTGGGGGTGTTGTGCTGGTTCTAATCTATCCTTATCTATAAATCTTCTTAGAACTAATGAATTTAATCTTGCTGGAAACAAACAAAAGAACTTAACAAGCCACTCATTTACAAAAAAGGAAATGACACACTTTGCTAAAAAAAAGAAATAACACACTTGCTAGAAAATAAATACACACTTGCTGGAAAAGAAATGTTTTGAATAAAGGAATACTTTATGCTTTCTAAATCTAATTGTATTAAAGAAATTCAATTATTACCAAAATACATAATTAACTTAAATTCAAGAATTAACATAAGATTACCTAAATACCTATAGCAATTCCTGAGTCTGAGCAGAGTGGGCCCTTGCTCCTTTCAAATTCAAGAACAGAACTTAATCAACCTTAATAATAATTCATACAAACAATGACAGCTAGACTGTATTTTGTTACACGCCCTCTTAAAACTATCTTTTGTATTCTCTATTATCTATTATTTTTTTGAATGTAACATGTTCTTCATTATATGTCGATACAACTAACTTAGAATAGATATGCAGTAAAATAGGGATTCCTAGTTAATTTGATCATCTGAATATAGAAGATTGGATTTCCTAGAAATCCAATTATACAAGAAAATAGGAGTATCAATTTATAATAGAACTAGAATCTAGATGTCTTAAAATACTATGAACAAATCCTTCAAAATAACAAACAGTTGATCTTCTTGGCAAACACTAACTGGAATGATTCTTCTCCTTTTATTTAGTTGCTAGCTGGCTCATTCAACTCCTTGTTTCCATTGAATCCTTAGAGTTGACCCTAAAAAGTAGGAAGAAGTGACCTATACAATTCATAGATTCCAGCCTATCGAGTCTATAGATTTCAGCCTGTGGAGTTCATAGATTTGAGTCTGTGGAGTCCATAGATTAGAGCCTATAGAGTCCATAGTTTTGAGCCTATAGAGTCTGTAGAGTTGAGCCTGTGGAGTCTGTAGATTTGAGCCTACGAAGTCTATAGTTTTGGGCCTGTGGAGTCCATAGATTTGTTCTTTCCAAGGAATGACATTGCCTGTGAGTCTGAAACTTTGTCAAATGGAAATCAAAATTGAACTTCCTTTATATGCTGCTAGAATCACTTATCTTTGAGCATTCCTTTTAATCAGACAATCACTAAAACATGTAATTGTGTTAGACATTAATGGCAAAGTGTAGGTTTAGTCTTTGGTTAATCATAAACAAAACAAATACCTATTTTCCATATAATAGTTACTTAACAACCTATGATTTTCATAAGATAGTATCCTATTTGAGATGATTCAAAAGAGATCTTGTGTTAGAATGAGCTATATTCTGAGCTCATCACACATGTTTACATTGTTATATATATCTTGACAACCTTATGAATGATATATCTAATATATGTATCATATATTAACAATGTATTCTCATACTATCTTACATTTTGATGTCATGTATATACATTATTTTAATCTATTATACATATATTATTTGTTTTCAGCCTAACATATATCATGAAAATATTTTCTTTTAAGGATAGTTATTGCATAGGTAAAACAACTCCATTCAAAAGAGGGGGCATTCACTAGAGTTTATCACAAAGATCAAGTTATTCGACTGCACTCAGAGAAAAAATTTAATTATGCAGACATAGAATTATAGAGCTCAAAATCAATAAAACATAATGAAAAATAATCAAACACAGATCAGTTTTAGTTTGCATAGAAAACACACAAAAAGACATTATCACTAAAATTAAGACGCTAGTGAATTACGCTACTATCCAAGGTACAATGTTATTTTCTAGTAGCCTATAAATAGGAAAATCCATATTTTGATAGAATGGCATAGAAGTTATAGCCCAAATTTACACAATTTCAACCATAGGTTATCAAAATTTAATCAATTTATACTCAATTTTACATAGAATCATACCAAGTTTTCTTATATTTGGGGCATCATGCATGATGTGATCACTCTCATTTTAGTTTTTGATACATAGACATAAATTTCTAAAATTTAGTATAAAATCCATGTGCATGGATATTAGAATTAGGGACATGTGCACAACACATTATTTCCATAAGATTCATTTCACACAAGCTCATCTCAAATAGAATGGAAAAATCCTTGTAATTCTATATGTTATATACTTTAGACACCATTTTCACTATGTACCACACTAAATTGATGCCTTATTTCATCTACAGTAGTTGGCATTTCCCCATAGTCCCTGAGCTACGTTCCCAAGTGTTTGAGAGGCCCCTTTGTCATTTTTCATTTTTGATTTTATAAATGGACCTAGGGCCATCATACATAGTTATAGTTACATTTTGTATTTTTAGTTATAAATGCATCTACTACACATGTGTAGGCAATGATAGAGACAACCTATTTTGAGTTCTTGAGCCACCTACATAGGAGGGTTGGATAAGCATTAGTCCAATACAAGTTATTCATGGTGTAGGATCCACTAAGTAGGGGTGGGAAATGATAGAGACAAATTTGGAATGAGTTCTTGATCCACCCACACATGGGGATTGAGTAATCCATCATCTCAATCTAAGTTATTCACTAATTTGATGACTAGTTACATGCACACACATAAGATGTCACCAAAATTTTCCATTGGTTTGCATACCCAATGAGGTGTATTCATTCATTTCCTCTATATCTTATCTCTTTACTCGGTTTTGTCTTTACTTTTTATATCTCTTAAGGACTGATTCTTCCATATTCCATTTTTAGGATACATAATGGACCATACTTCACACACTTAGACCCATATTCATGGGGTTTACCTCATATATAATTCCAAGTATGCTTCTTTTTCCTTTATCCTAGTAATTTCACTTTCATACATTCTTATAATAGTTTTTTTTTTTTTGGGGGGGGGGAGAATGTAGTCATATAAAATGTCACTTGAGAGTAATAAATGTTATTTAAGATTTTCCTTCCTTAGCTTAACCCTAGACCTATCTTAGGGCCTCTTTCAACACTTATTAAAATTTTGTGTGGACCTTACACATCCTTATACATCTCAAAATCAATCTTATACCCCTCCCTAGTGATCCAAGCCCCTAGTTGCTCAATGTATGACACCTAGACAGTATTATATTTGGACACTATCACTATGTGTTAGTGTCCCACTTTTAGTGTTAATGTCCCTTGTCTAATTTCAATGCCAACAAATATATTTTTAATTATTAAAACACCTAAGGTTGACCTAAACCTATTTCAAACCCTGCACAAACATAAAATTAGTATAAATACATGATTTTTAACCTTTTACCCACTAGATAGAAATAAGATGAAAAATACACAAATAATCTTAGAATAATTTGTGCACAATCAATGTTATTAATCCATATTCTACCATACTTATACATATAATCATCTACAACCATCCCAAGCCTAGAATTCATAGATTTCCAATCTCAAGCCTCATTCAAATCACTCAAGTCAACACTCATATTACCATTCACTCAAATTTGCACCAAGCACTTAGGTGGGAGAACTACATTGGTTTTTATCCCTCCTTGGAGTATTGGTATGTAGGCAACTCTCAACACATCAGGATGTTGAGAATGTCTAGCTAACCCAACTAACATCACACTTTTGCTACTTATACCATTATAATACCCTAAAAACATGGAGTTCTAGGGTTTTCTTCTAAATAAGATCAAAACAATGAACATACAATGAATTAAAGCTCATCCACATAGGTATAGGTAGGTCAAACTCATCTAGAGGTGCACTAGAATATCAGATAGATTTCTAGACAAAGGATATTAGTGCTAAAATTAGGACACTGGTGTTCCAAAATTATTGTCCAAGGTACAATACTATTATCTAGGAGGGTTTATAACACATGGATCCTATTTGTGACACCCAAATCTACTTTCACGTCATTTTTTATCCTCTAGATGATTTGTCTCCATTAATTTCCAAATAATTTCTTATTTATGTCATTTATTATTATTTTCAAGAATATCAAATTAGGTCAATTCTTGAAAAATTAGTGGTTATATTTATTTCATAATTATACCATGATTTATTATACTTATACCCTTTAACAACCTAGGGTTTACATTCCATAACCCCTTAAAATTTAAATCTAGGACAAAAATTTTATGAATCTAGAGTATGCTAGTGTCAATCATATATCCACTTCTTCATTTAGATATCATGTGTCTTATAAACAACATACATATAAACTTAATGTTTCAAAAACTATATAAAAGGTTAATAAGAGTCCAATCAAGTTTCTAAGAGATATGATTCAAAATAATTGGATTAAGTTACCTTTTATGCCTCCTCTAAAAATATCAAAATACTATTGTGCATATCTTCGATTTCATGGCCATCATATGTACAATTATTGGGATCTAAATAATAAAATTCAAAGTCTTCTTGAGAATGGTGATCCTATAATAGATAAACATACTAAGCAACCCATTTCTATTATATCTTCTAAAAATAAAGTGCTAAAAGAGAATAAAGAACAAATATGGATATAAAAAGATAATTTAGATTAAGTAAAAAATTCAAAATCCAAATTAGATCTAACATAATTACCCAAATAAAAAGATGAAAAAAAAAGATTACAAAATGATCAATTACCAAAATAAAAGTTTCAATAAAAAATTTAAGATAAGCAAGAAAGCATATCTATAAAAAAAAATCATGAATAAATGTCCAAAGCAAAATATTCCTATAAATTTTAACAATATAAATGTGGTTTTTAATAATTCAAGCATTGCATCTACTTCAAGCATAAAAGAAAAAGATAAAGTCAATACATCAATTACTTATCTTCCTATTGTTGAACCAATCATAAATTATCATTCTATAATTCAAAATAAGATGAAATCTCTTAAAAATGATAAACACATTCAAAATTCAACTCTAATTTATGGTGCAATAAGTCTCTCTCACATAAATACAAAAGATAATCAAAATGGCATCTCACAATACCAAGTACAACCTAAGAAGATAAGTTTATCTTATAATAATTATTACATTGATGATTATGACCCTAATAATATAGAAGATTTGTATGATCCTGATGATATTGATTATGGAAAATATGATACTATTACATATGTAATCAATCAAATAAATCCTTATTTTAGTTTCCTTTTTCGGTGTAGTTGGTTATTCCCTTATAATAAATATTGTACATAAATCCCTTGATTTTATTCTATTTATAATTATTTTCTCCCTTATCCTAGCATTCTTCTATCCCATTTTCTCTATTTTCACTTTGGTTAATCACCCTCTTGATTTGAAATTGATTTGAACAATCCAAAACACTTATCTCTATGGCACTCCACTTTCTTCCTATTGCACATCTTACACCCTATGACACTTACATGATCTCATATTTTTAATTATACATGATCACATTTATCCTCTTCCCAATTTTTGAGGAATATTTACATTCCTACCTATTCTACATATTTTCCCTACTTTATTATAACTCAAATTTACATATACATTAGGGGCACATTGCTTGTGTTCCCTCTTATTATGTTAAACTTTAGCACCTTATTGAGGATTATTCAAATCCATCCTACTATATATATTTTAAAAGCCTTGCTTCTTATCACCTATTTTTAAAATCCCTTTTAGATTTCAAATATTTCAAAAAAATGAATATATTCTAAAAAAATAAAAATATTTTCAAAATTTTAAAATCAACCTAAAGCATTTTCACATGTTACTAGTTTACTTTTTTTCATATGAGTTTTTTTCTATGTTAGGTAGATAATATATGCCACATTCCAATACATAATTCTTCTCACAAGGTATGTGAATTTGATACAAAAAATACTTTCACATGACTATTTGACATTGGGCTTCCCTTATTACCCAACAACCTTCTAAGTTGGGGGCATCTATTCATTCTCTATGAACACTTTTACAAGTTATCTCTATTCATAACCTCTTTATCATGTTGAGTTACATTTCATATAATTATTTCATTACATAACTCATGTTTTTCAAATTTATTACATGAAATATATTACTTGCTAATAATAACATTCATATATATTATGGATCTACTCTAGTTTCATTGGATACATGATTTGATTTGCTTTTGTATTCTCCTACATGATAAGATAGGATTTGATTGATTCTTATGTTATGGCCCTTGACCTTATATGTAAAAACATTTTTGATTATGTGGAATCATTATGCCATTTTTAAGTGGCCCTTATCCTTGTTTTTTATGCAACATTTTATATGTCCCTTATATGTGGCTTCTTGAGTTTTATGAGTGACATATTATGAAAATTACATGATAAATTATATGGAATTACTTCAATGCTTATTTCTTCTTAATATGGTGTCATGATTCATATCATTCAATCTATTTATTCTAATATGGTGCAATGATTCATGTCATGTATCACTTATATACCCTATGTGTACTCTAGTCTCATGATGTATATCATGCTTACATTGCTTCTATATTTCAATGAAATATCTTTTTAACACATGATTCATATGACAATTCAATGTTATATTCAAATAATATGAATGTAATAAATTTTAAATATTTAAAGTGTTATATCTTTCACATATGATTTATTTTGAGATAAGTGACTTGCAAGCCACATCTCTCTTCTCAAATTGGGGGCATCATTATGGGCTTAATTATAACATTTAAACTTCATGAGATAAATTTAAGATTTATGGAAATATACAATTTTTAAGGGAAAATATGATTTGGCATTTTCATAATATGGAGAATGTGTCATACATGTGCATTCATCACTAAAAATTTACAAGTTTTAAACAATTTAAAAAGTTACAAAGCTGTAAAAGTTTCAAAAGGTTTCACAAGTTTTAAAATTTCAAGAGTCGCAAAGTGGAAAAATGTAATTATAGTTTCAAATAGAATATTAATACAATATAGATATAGGTGGAATGATATTCATTCATATTCACATTTATACTATGGCATTTTTAAAATTATCAAGTTTCAAAGTTAGAGATATAATATAGATTCATATGAAGTGGTGTGATTTGTCTCAATGGTAAACAGACCATATTATACTTTAATGACAATTAACATCTATGGTTACACTTTTTCAATATGTAGCATGCCACAGATCATGGTTCCAGCCCTTAAATATTTTATAGAGTACACTATACACCCAAATGAGATTTGGAACATATAATATTTCCAAATCAAGAGCATTTAAAGGTTTTCAAATTGAGGCTTGACCACTCTAAATTTACCATAATTCAACACTTCTCCAAATGTGCCAATAAGGGGGCATGTACTCTTTTCCATATCCAAGTTATAGATCAATTATATTACTTACTCTCCTTCTCTTTTCAAATTACAAATAGAAAAAAAAAAAAAAATTAATTTTTTTAATGTGAGTAAATATTAATTTTAGTTGCATTATTACAAGTTTTCACATTAAAGCATCTTTCCCAATTATGATTCGCATCTAAAGACAAGATGTTCATACACACATAGGTTTTTATCTAATTTAATCTAGTAATTTCACTCCTTGTATCACTATAATAAATTAGGGACAAGTGTATACACATAAAATTAATCATTAAGTGATTAACAATGTGTATTACTTACATCCTTACCCTTACTTGGTACAATCTCCATTTCACTAACTTGTAATCTATAAGAAAGCCTTCATTATCTTTTAAACAATTCAAATATCATGAAAAAATACATATTTCAATTACATTCATCCTTATTTATCCCAAAATTTCCTTTTAAACCTATCCAAATAGCCTCTGGTCCTCTGGCACAAGTCTACACTAGCCAAACATGAAAACATTGTAATCGTGTCCCCTAGTATGGCCTCATCTCTGCACTCTAATGGTTAAGTTTTCAAATTGGGACATTTTATAATGGATCCCCCATGTATTTTATAAGGTTAGATATAAAAATTATGATAAATATTCTCATTTAAAATCACATCAAGGCTACTCATTCTACCCCCACTAATTCTCTATAGCAAAAGAACTACACACTAAGCAAAAAAATACTATTTTCTCTTATTTCAATTTTGTATAATTATAATAATCAATATCTAAGTCTAAATAGTGTCTATTATATGTCAATGTCATATATTTTAATAAATTTTAATTAATCATCTATCTAAAATGATTCTAGTTGCATCATCATGGATCACACAATCACTCTTCGAGGGAGAACTACATTGACTAGAGGTACATTTGGGATATGTAGGCAACACTTCGTTACAAGGTTTTTTTGAGGCCAAGATGACTATCCTTAATAACCCATTTATATTCTATTTTTTTGTTTAATTGCTATTTATTTCATGTGGGGGACAAAGGTTTGATAATTACATGTCTTTATTGTAACTTAGTGACATACACAGATTTATAGTTGACCTTCAAAAGTAGTTACACAATCCCAAATTTGATAATTAAGAAGAAATTTAACCAAGATGTAACCATATTAGTGAAAAAATGACACAATTTACCCCTATCTACCTCTCATAGACTTATCCAAATAGAATGCCAAATACTATTTTCTAATATGACTGTGTTTGTAGATTTTTTTACACAATAGACACTTATAGAAAGTTCACACATTCATATCTATTACATTTTTTAGGGACATGCACTAACCCTAGCTTAATTTACTAATTTTAAATATATTACTATATTTTCATATTAGATTACTATATATCAAAGAGTTCACACATTCATATCTATTACATTTTTTGGGGCATGCAATGACCCTAGCTTAATTTACTAATTTTAGATTGACTAATGTATTTTCATATCAGATTAACACATATTAAATTTTCATTTCAATAGTTTAATTTAATTCAATTTAAGACATAAAATTAAAAAGCTTAAACATATATATGTCTTACTATTATATTAAAGGATATGTTTGCAATGGTGTATCATCAAATCCCTTACTAAGTTGATTTTACTTGTAAATGTAGAATGTGTTAATTCTCAAAGTTTGTAAGAATTATATGGTACACATGTTTATTCCTAAATAATTTTTTATCAAAACATGTTTGAATGATTTCATTGAGACTCTTTTTTGGATATATAATGGAAATGTTTTATCTCATTGTAAGCTAAGTATACCCTTCTAGTGGATAATCAATCTTACTGGAAGCATCAAGGTTCTCCTAAACATATTTTGGTGCCTTAAGTACATGTGTGTAAATATGTACAATTGGATTTTTGGTTTCAAAATTTACTTATGGATAATATATGTATCTAACACCTCTTTGTAATTAAATAATATATGGAATAATAGGCTTACGAATTACTTGTGCATGTTTCCTAGATCCTTGTCCATTATATCTAAACATTTATAAGAATTTCAACACAAAACCACATTATTTCAAATGAGTGAGCATGGGAGACATTATCCTTGATGTTGACCATTATGCATTATCCTATATCAAGATCTATATCCTTTGGAGAAGAGTGAAACCATTGGAATATTGGTAAATAACTTTGCGTTAACTACAACACCTTAGCTTTTAAATCTAAAATGATATGCATAAGGGATCATGTAGTAGGCATAGGTAATGATGATTCATGAGAAAAATAAATTTAAATATCCTATATATGGGTGACCATATAAATATGAATAGGAACACTATCCATATCACTTGACCTAGCACTTTGTCTAATATCAAATTGAAAAAGGGTAAGAAATGAAAGAATTATGCCTACATATGTTATAAGTACAAACATGAAATACTAAAATTTTAAGAATAATAAACCTTAGGAAATAATTATTGTGTATGAAAATAAATTCAAAAATCATAACTAATAATCAATTTTCTATACAATAATTTGAAACCCTAGAATGGAAAAAGAAACACTAAGGGAAACTAAGGGTTTGACTATGCTCAATACAATATTTGGGTTCACCAATATGTTTTATATATTTTGAGATTAATTAACCTTAATTAGATATAACTTTTTTAAATGAATTAAAATAATAATATATACAATAAATTACATATCTAAATATAAAATCTTGAAATTGATTTATCACTCTAGCTTACTAAATATGGTAAGTATAATAAAGGGATAATATACTTAATTGGACTATAAGTCATTTGTATGTAATGAAATTACTTCACCAATAAATAATAATCATAATAATAAAGTAGAATATATCTTAAATAAAGTATAATATTTCAATAAATGATGAGCTACTTCGAGGTGAAAACCTCCACAAACTTACTAGAAGAATAAAATTCATAATATGATGATAAACTAATAGCCACTACCTATTATGTATACCCTAATTATTTTATGTAAACAACCTAGACTAACCTTACTACTAATATGAATCTATATGAATGATCATATGAATTAATTAAAGGTAATTATAGAAACATGTCGACTATACAAATCTCAATACATGTTATAGGTTAAGGGTGTAACATTGGATCAGGATCTAGACATATGTGTGTGCTCAAATGGTATAATTAGCCTTAGGTAGGTACCATTAAACGCTATGTTCCAATTTTTATTGTTATATCTCTATATATTTTGCTTCTCTATTTTGATACAGGCAAGTGTGCATGCTTGTCCTTCAACTCTATGTGTGATCCCAAGGTTTGACTATACATATAAATCATATAAATTTAAATCCTTTACTTAAAACCCTAGGTCCACTTACAATGATATAATTAGGCCTACAAAATGGGAAAAAGGGTGGTATTTATTGTAGGTGACTGAGAGAAATTTGGTAAGGATAGACCTATAAAAGGCATGAGGATGTGAGAGAAAGGTGAATGGGAGTTGTGTTTATATTCATAATTCATATAGGATGAAGGTAAGTAAAAATTGGCATTACCAAGTATTAATTAGCATATTTTAGTGTCTAAAGTAGGGTTACTAAGTATACTTTTTTGTCACCACTTCACCTCATGATTTATGATCTTCTTGTGCCTTCACTTTCCTAATTTAATGGGCAAAATGTGATGTAGTGTTGATTATTTATCTTTGACCTAGCTTTGCTACTAAAAAATAATAAACGGGTTATAGATTCAGAAAACTACCAAAGTAACATTTCAAGCTACACATCCCACATAATTGATTCAAACCTCCACATAGTTATAAGTGAGTGTAAATGGAATAGATTGATCAAGTGTTTTGAACTTTATATTCCCTAGAAGTGATGATGTAACTACATGCAAGTTAAAATGTTCATTTGGCATAATAGGATAAAGAGATACCAAGATAGATAACTCCATCATAATTATGTAAGATGTGACTCAATTAAAATCAAATTGAAGTAAGAGGAATGAAGTAGATAATATAATAATTTATGAGGGCCTATAAAAACTCTTAATTAACATCCAAAAACACATCAATGTTAATATCATAAAAAGAGATTCACTAATAAAGACAATGTATTACAATAACAAATATTAAATCAAGAATCAAGAATCTGTAAGTATATGGAGATAATGAAGTAATTGTGTATCAAAATAGGAATGTTAGTGTTACTAAGAACCATTTTATTAAGTCTTATAATCATAGGTTATTGTATTTACTTAAATAATTCAATGCATTGATAATCTAATCATAACAGAATTAGCATGTTGATAGGTTTGTTGTTATAGGGGCACAATTTGATACACCTAGTGAATTAAAAGAGGAATGGAAACAATCTCACATCAAGGTCATTATATGAAATTACATCCCTAATAATTGGGTCTCTTGTTAAGTTTTTGATAGTGACAAACACATTGTACATTCCTTGTAAAATGAAGTTGAGTTTTCTTCAAGAAATTAGAAGAGACTCCATGATCAATTTGAAAATCAGATTGTATAGATGAGGACAAAAAATATAATTAAATTATTGGAAAATTTAGAGATTATATTTAATTAATATAATAAAAGTAATAAATAAAAATTGAGCATGTATACAAAGGAGGAGAAATATGAGTCTTAATCTTCAAAGATGAGCTCCTCAAACTAGGCAAGTTATATTTCACACTAGAAAAAAAAGCATTCATTGATTTATGTAGAGAGTTCCATGATATATTTGCTTTAGAATATAAAGATATAAAAGGGTTTGATCCTAGTCTATCCCATCATACCATTGAGTTAGAACATGGATTTAAACCAATTAGGTAAAAATAAGACTATCAATTCCAAGGTTGAATAATTCATGAGAATGAAACTCACTAGTCTCCTTGAATCTAAGATAATCTTCCTTATAAATAACTCAACTTGGGTAGCTAACATTTTGCTTGTTAGGAAGAAGAGTGGGGAAATAAGAATTTATGTGTAATTTAAGGATCTCAACAGAGTGTGACTCAAATACCATTACCCCTTACCTCCTATGGAGTATATTTTTCAAGTTGTTTCAGGTTCTCAATGCTTCTCACTCCTAGATGGATACTCTAGTTATAATTAAATTTTAGTGAATGAGGATGATCAATTCAAGACAACATTTACTAAAAAATAGGGGACCTTTGCTTATAAGAAGATGCCTTTTGGATTGTCAAATGTTGGTACCACCTTTCAAAGGGTAATGTACATGGATTTTAAAGGTCTAATCAATGATATGTTGTTAGTTTATATATATGATATAACTGTGTTATCCAAGGATTCAAATGAGCATATAAAACACCTAACGCAAGTGTTTTTAATGTGTAGTCAATATCTAGTACCTCACAACCCAAAAAGGTACATTTTTATTGTCCATGAATGTAAGCTTTTAGGACAAATTATTTCCAAGGATGGTCTAACCATTAACCCTAAAAGAATAGAGTCTATTATAAGCCTATCATTTCCATTACAAAATAAAGGACTCCAAATATTCCTAGGAAAGGTAAAATTCATGAGAAGGTTCATACTTAGTTTTGCATCTTTAGTGAAGCATATCACAGCCATGCTCAAGAAGAATCAATTTTTCACTTAGACTAAAGAGGGAAAGAGCAATTTTGAATACATTAGTTGAGAAATTTCACAAGCTCCCACTCTTTTAAACCATGATTTTCCTAAATATTTCATGTTATATTCAATTTCTAACCTTGATACTATCTTATCTATGCTTATGCAAAAGAATGATGAGGGTGTTAAAAAACTAATTACATTATTTATTCAAGTTTCAGAGGATTATGAAGTTAAGTATACATTTATATGGAAATAATTTCTTGATATTTTAATAAGAATAAATAAATTTAGACATATGGTTGAAAATAATAGGATCCACAATATGGTTTCTCATCTTTGCACCAAGGAGTTCCTTTTGAGTAAAGACCTTAATGAAAAGAGTGTAGGTTGGGTTGCAAAGGTAATAGAGTATGATGTTGACATCAATGTGACAAATTTGGTAAGAGGTAAGGTTTTTTTTGAAATCATAGCTTAAAACCTCCATTAAGCATAATAAGAAACCTTGGTCAATCAAAATTGTCCTCAACCGACTAATCCCATAGCTGTAAAAAGTTGGTCACAAGACATCATCAAATTATTCCATAGTGGTGATTGTCCTAATGGATTTATAAGATCCAAAAGGTATTCAAAATTATAATTTATTCCTTATTATATTGTAGATGGTGTAATTTTATAGAAAATATAAAAATGGTGTATTGTTGATATGCATTTAAAGTGACCAATTTAGAGTGTTGCTTGAAAAGTTTCATGATGGAAAAATAAGAGGTCATTTCTCTCCAAGAACCATAGTTGAAAGATCATGATAGTAAGATAATATTGACCTAGCCTCTTCAAGGACTATTATTCTTGGGTAATAAGGTGTGTACAATGTGTTTTCTTTTTAGTTAAACAAAAGATTGCAGCTCTCCTTTTGAGACCTATTCAAGTAGATCAACCCTTCATGCAATAGGGTCTTGAATTCAGTGGTATGATAAATCCTCCATCAAGTGATGGCCATAAGTGGATCCTCACAAAAATTTATTACTTTAAAATTTGGGTTGAGGTATTTTCATTAAAGGATGGCAATGAGAGTGTTATCTTGGAGTTTTATGAAAGTATTACTATAAGGTTTAGAACTCCTTCTATCATTTCAAGTAATGCACTTGCTTTCATGGGTGCTAAGACAACTGATATGGAAAGTAGTAATGGTATATATATTAGTACATCTTCCATATATTACCCTCAAGGTAATGGGTTGGCTAAGTCTACTAATAAGAACCTAATCAGAATTATCAAGAAGACCTTGGAGAAAAATCAAATATCTTGGAACACTAAGTTGAAGACAACCTTATGGGCTAACAAAATCACTTCTAAGAGGTTAATAGGTAAATATAATTTTTTTATTGTTTATGGGAGATAATATAGGATATTTATATCCTAATAACTACCTACTTTAGAGCTGGAACATCAGTTAAAATTACTTGAAAATACTCTAATTAAGGTGAGGCTGATAAAGTTGAGGGAATTGCAAGAGACTAGAAACAATGATCAAAAAGACATAGAACATCATCAAGTGATAATGAAGATATCCTTTGATAATAAGTCATCTCCAAGAGTCTTCCATGAGGGTGACATAGTACTAAATTAGGATTAAGATAGAGTAAATCCAAGAAAACATACCAAGTTTGATACGTTATGAAGGGGGCCATACATCATCATCAAGTGCAAGAAAAATAACTCCTTTCAATTGGAAAGAATAAATGGGGAGGATTTACCTATCCCTATAAATTGGATCCATTTTAATCCCTTATATTGATGAGATGAATGTTAGTTATGTATATAGTAGATTAGGTGTGTGTTACTTTATGTCTTTATGTGTATTTTCCCTAAGTGCTTGGATATCACAAGTGTGAGTTTGGTGTTTTCCTTGTGTGTTTGTTTCCTTGATATTGTTTGGTGTGGTTTTATATTATATTCAAAAGGAGATTTAGTATCAATATATTATATAGGTAACTCCATATCCTGATAGATAGGATAAGGTTATTGGTCTTTGTCATAGTTGGCTTGCCACCCCTATGAAATCACCAAAATGTTGACTAATTTGAACCTAAGTCAAACTAGGTCAACCCATTATATAGTTCAAACTTTAATAGGATATATTATGTTGTAAAATTTTCACAATGGTATTGAATAAGGTCATATAATATGTTTAGTCTTTGTCATATTTGTTCACCTTGTCTTATGTCATCCTTGGCCATATTTGGGTCATCTAATAGAGTTGTATGTAATTTTCAAAAAAGACAAAGGCTTAAAGATGTAGAATAATGTAAAACATGTCAAGGAATGTTATGTATCTATTTTAAACTAAAATTGTGATAGGTTCAACATGGAAAGGAGGAAATCACTAGAAAATAGGTAGTTTTTTGTAGATGTATGACCTAAGTGACACACATGGCACATGGGAGGACT
The DNA here is from genome assembly GCA_037957365.1 of Torreya grandis. NCBI lineage: Eukaryota > Viridiplantae > Streptophyta > Pinopsida > Cupressales > Taxaceae > Torreya > Torreya grandis. The sequence continues at coordinate 1,264,261 of JARHVA010001401.1, read as the reverse complement.
TTAGGAGAGTAAATTTAGATCACCAAAAGTAATTTTCAAGATTGAAAAGATTTCATTGGTCCAAAACTTCCAATAACCAACTTTTCTCTCATTGATATCTTGGATAGGTCTATAAGGTCAACTTATTTTTAGTCAGTATAGATAGAAGGAGCAGAGTTTAAGTGAGTGAACTTGGTGGGTGATATTAGTCCATTTTAGATTATATTACATGGAAATAGTTTTAAGATTGATGGTATTTACTTCATTAACCATCATTAAGAATATTAGTGAATCCAAACTACTTACATAACCCCAACATCTCATTTTTTTCTCATCTTTTGCATTAGTTTATGTGAACTAGTTGGTGTATGTAGTATGGAAGAGAATTGACGTTATTTTCATGTTCATATTAGATTTTTTTAACATGTGAATTTAAAATGATAAGAAATAATATCCTCATTGTAATAAGAGTGAGCACCATTGATCTGTAGAACATGGGTTCATCAATTATAGTGTTTTGTTCTTCTATCAGTGGATTAAAGATCAAGATATTACACCTATGTTTATCCCCTTTAATCATGGTCATTATTTTCTATAATTTAAGTTTGTATTCAAGAGTTCCATTGGTGGAGTGCTAAGTGTAAGACACAAGCATAGTCAAAAAGTCTTGAAAAAGTCACCTACATGGCTATGTAAGAATGTTCAAATAGTGGTTGTTAAGGATGTAAAATTCATGTTTGAGCCTTGAAATGTTTGATATTGGTTTGAAAGACTATAAATGTTAAAACACAGTAAAACACACACTTAGACCCTTCATTGACACTCAAAGAGTTGTAGGGTTGGAAAATTTTCTTGGTGGAGATGTTACCTTAACTTCTCTAAAATAAGGCTTTATTTAACACAGTGATATCTTTTGGTGAAGATATGTGAGGTATAAATAGGCCTAATGTTTTTATTATTATATATTAGTCCCATTAGTATCACTTGAACACAATTAAAAGGTGTATGATCAAGAGATAATGATGTTAAATGAACTATAAAACCATCCAAGATTCTACTAAAAATATGAAGTGAAATATAGTGTAATTGAGACCAAATGGACCTATAACTTGTAAGTAACACCTATGGTATTGATGACAAGGAATGATGCATGGTTCCAAGGAATATATGTGTCCATAAAATTTATGAGGTGGTCCTAGTGGCCCAAGAGGAATCAAAGGGATGGAAACAAAATTCTCAAGGAAGGAATCTACACCTATAAGAAATATTTCATTTCCCTAAGTATAGATACCTATAGTTTAGACTTAGAGTATAGACTATTCTAAGCCAATAAAATATGCACTTTGGTTAATGAAAATAAATTTATATGAAATGGTATTAGTGATATGAGATGGAAATAAAACATGTAAACACAATGCTCAGATACTAATACACACCTATAAGCATCCCTTGATGCACCTAATGAATATATTCAGTTTAGCCCATACACTAACCAGTCTAATGCTAATGGAAAATAGGCTTGGTTGATAGGTAGAGACATAGGTTTATGATCACATGTATTTCATCCTTATAATAATGTAATAATTATTATTTTTAATCCTAAAATTCAAGGATGAATAGAGACAACCATAACTCAGTTATTAGACTCAACCAAAAAACCCTACATACAATCACTATTTTAGGAAACTAGTATTGAGAGTTTTAGACATTTGGAGGATCTAAAGGTATGAAAAAGATTTGATTTTGGTATATAATGTCCTCATGACCTATAAAATATCATCATGTCCTTAGTTGATCCAAACCAATAGGGGAAGTATCCTTTATTTTATCTTAGATAGAAAGTACTTTAGAACCATGCAGTCTGCAGACTTAATGTGTACACCTATAGGTGGTGAAACACATAAGCACACAGTTTAACACCTTTTCATTGAGATTTATTTGAGAAAATGCAATTCAATTGAGTGACAAATGTGAAGACAAGCCTAGAAGGGCTAGTGAATGGCTGCTAGAGAGTGAATAGCAAATGTCCATGAGGAGTTCATCAATTGAAGAGTATTTGATGACTATCACAATCAAGTTCCACCCTCTTAAGATATTAAATATGTGTTAAGTATTCTTAAGGTGGTTTAGAGTAGTCAAGTGAACTCATCACTAAAGGGAAGTTTCTAAGAAGAAAATGAAGAATCTCTCTTCCAAATTAAGGAAGAAAGATGCATTTCTGATGGACAATTATCCATGACACCTTTTGTAATTAGTTTCCAAGTCTTGAAAATTATCCTTATGAATGTTTATCTTATCTTATTCTCTCTCTTCTCCTATAATCTATATATGGAAGCCTTTTTGGCATCTGTATCTAATCCATGTCTAATATGGCAAAGTCCTACTAGTTTAAATACTAATGTTTACCTCTTTTAAATACTGATGTTTAAATTTTAATAAATATTTAAATCTATTTTTGATTCTAAAATTCCTTTTCTAAGTGTGTGTATTATTAAAAATATGAATTATAAGTGATAATAACCTATCCTTACAAGATTCTTACTTTCTCATGTTGTGTGTAAATAATTCACTCACTAACAGATTACTTGGAGTGTAGTCAGTTTCCTTGTCTAACTCTTAGTGTAGTTAGTAGAATTAGTGTCTATGATTAGGAATTTTGTCCATTAAACTTGAGAATTGAAGTACAAATCACCTTCATGTTTGCAATACTTATGTTATAGTTATCTAGGAGTTTTAAGCTATTCTTGTGAACAATATTTCATAGTTCAAGTCATGGTAGTCTAGTGGATATCAATTTGGTGTATCACATTATTATAATAGATTATTTTAATTTTACTTTATATCACTATTCATCTAAGTAAACAAGTATTTTAGGTGATAAGTTATTAAATACTAATCTAGGGAGCTAGACCTTAAACCTAAAGGTTTACCTCTATTATAGGCAACCTACAAGCCTAGAGCTAATCCAATGTTTCAATAAATATAAAGAAGGATTGAATAACATCTATAAGGTGAAATATTGAGTGAAAATAGTTTTGGAATGCCCAGTGGGACTATTATCTCATTTACATCTTGTCAAGGTGAATTTTGGTCTTGACAACATCACAGCTACATATAATGTTTTACTCAGCCTTTGGTGACTCTATTAAAGGTAATATATGGTCTTAGACCAAGTTTTATCATTATTTTTTTTCATATTTCATGGTCCTTACTAGGTCAAATACTAGTAGAGAAAACTATCATATAGATCCACTCCCTCAACATGAACTTCCTCTTGAAGTTCAAGAACTTTAACCTATCTTGAGATTTGAAGAGTAAGAAGACTTTGCAGGTCAATAAGATCAAAAGAGTGAAGTGTAGCTTGAGGAAAATATGGATAGGATGTTATAAGTACATCTACTAATGGGGGGAGGTGAATCAATTTCCTAAAAACAATACTTCAATTTCACTTAACATCCATGAATCATTCATTCACATATATTCATCAATCAATGCATACATAAGCATCTATGAAAGAAAACAACATAAGAACATAGGATATAAGTGGTAAACCCTATTTATGTATAAAAACCACTGATGAATATATTTTAATATATTCATATAATCAATTAATTAAAATTTTAGTGAGGCATCAACCCCAAAAGGAGTACCAACCCCTCACTAGTCAAGCACTAACTCAACTCATGTTTTAGCAAGCACCAACTTGCATGGAGGCACCAACCCCATTACGTAAATCAACACCAACTTAGATACCTTGAATATATGATAAAAATTAGACACTTTTTCCTCTTAATTTAATATTACCTTCTCATTTTTCTCTTTTCACTCTTTTATCTCTCTTAAATAGCTTATTAGGCCTTCTCGCTCAACTAACCCTTTCCTTGGCATAATTAGGTCAAATGACCTTGATCATCACATATATAAACATAGTTAGATATTAATAAAATATTCATAAAACATATTTTATTATCCTTAATCACTTTACCTTATTTACAAATTTTTATATCATTCTCTCATATGCTCAATATTCTAACTAGTCGAATTAGGCTTGTTAGACCTTCTCTTTATACTTGACTTTTGCTCTCACCCATCTTGGTAGCCAAGAATCTTAAAATAGTTAGATAATAATTGAATTAGATCAAAAACACATTTCATAAGTAAAAAAAACACTACATAGGTCAGTCATTACCTTTAAGGTCTAAAACTCCCATTAGGCCTAAAAGAGACATAATACAATTAGGCTTTCTCTAAGCACACATATCACTTCCAAGAAACAAGGGGCTCCCTATAGCTTCTACTCACTCTTATTATAAACCAAAACCACATGGAGAAACCTGGAGATTCATTTAAATATTACAAATATCAATTCAAAAAAACCATTCTAAGCCATAACTAACAATATCTTTCTTATCGAGTCATTATGAGGGGCTTAAGAGGATTTTGACTATATTCCCTTCTTAGTAATCATTCATAAAGGATTTCCAATCAAATTCAAAACAAATGCTATAAAATTAAATATATTAACCTTCCCCAATTTACATGAAATACATAATATTTCATGTAAAGGTTTCACATGTAAATGAGCATAAGAAAATCCTTCTCGAGTCTGCAACACCCCATTCTATGCACACAAAAGAACTCAACACTAGTTTTCATGCTTTCTTCTTCAAGATATGACATAAAACTTGGTTAACACACTTAAAATAACCTCTAAAAAAAATTTAAATGTTTTAAATATATTTTTAAACTTGTGAAATGAACTTGACCTTCCATTAAGCCACAGTAGGTCTCTTTGCTCATTAGGTCTTTAAACTGCCAGTCATACTTAGACCTTGATCACACCTTGAAATATATTGTAATATTCTCAAAAACTCATTATTATCTAAAATTACCTCATACCTATCTCAAACACTAACACTCATCATCTCACAAGCCTTATATTCTTATCTCATCATGTTACCAAGCTTGTGCCTCCTCACTAGGCTTCTTCAAGTAGGTACTAAGCCTCAAAACTTGACCTTGGAACTCATCTAAAGGATTATTTTCCTATTGATCATGTTTAAATATATTTTTATACTCTCTCATTCTTGTATTGACACAAGTAACCAAGATTCACTATTCTTCATGCATACACCTTCTCTCAGGGCTAGACTAGGCTTCTCAAGACACCTAGTACACAAAAATAGCTTACCTTGTATCATGATCTTGAATTTTAAATGTGATAAATATTATAAGAATTAATAGGTTGCCTTTAAATTATATATTAATAGGGAGACAAGATATTTCCTTCAAATTGTCTTTTTTCATGAGACTAATTTGTCACATATCATGTCACCATGCATGGCCTCAACTCTGACCTTGACATTGATGACATATATCCTGACTTTGACATCATAGACAAAAAAATGCCTCAATACCAATAATAATAACATACTTTAACAATATCCCACTTTTTCATTGATTGAAAAATTTACTACTTAGTCACAAATCCTCAAGCATACTAACCTTTCTCCTAAATAATAATTTTCTCCCCCTTTGACATTAATGAAAAAGGGTCATCTTCTTGACAACTATTTAAACCTTTCACTTGGAAAAACATACCTTATCTCTTCAAATAAACTTAACACAAATTAGGATCACATACTTACTCTTGGAGCATGATTGGCTCCCCTTATCTCCATGAGAAATTTAGACAATATCAATACTATGACTTGGTTTGATCAAGTCATCATACAAACTCTTTGTGACCTATCTATTATGATCACACCTATAATATAATCTTAACTAAACCTTTAATCTAAAACTCAAAAAATAATACAAAACTCCCCCTAAGACCAAGCATCCTTCATGCTTTTGCTCACTAGCTGAGTGTCTCCATGAGGCCTAATGGAATCACCCCTTCTCTATGGAACTATAACAACATAAAATTAGTATATTCCTATATATTCATGTCCTTAATAGATTTAACTTCCTTCATGGTCCTCTTAGGCTTGAGCAAGCCTTTTGGCTTGACCTCTTCAATCTTCATTTGATCAACATTTTGGCTTAGTCTATTGGTCATGAATCCATCAACAATATGATATGATAGAGATAATTCTTGGCACTCCTTTACATTTTGACTATGCTTCACCATGGAAAATAGTCCACTTGGATTTTCATACTGGTCACCAACCTTAGCTACCTTAGGTTTCTACTCACTATTATGTCTTCTTTATTATACTTTAAGAGCCTTAACTTTATTATTTTATCTTGAGACACCATGCTTACATTATTTTTCAATATGATCAACATTTTGATATTTGAAACACAATATTCCTTTTTATGGAAACACATCATGACCCATACCTCTTGACTGATGACTCTCCTCATAGTTCATGAATATTCATTCTTGGAGGGCCTTCTACAATGTCTTTATCTATGTCCAAATTAGTTACATGAATAATAATATCGATTAAAAGGGTTAACATACCTTATATTATTAGGTTTCCTGATAGTATTATCCTTCATTCTATTAACAAACTCATTATTTGATTGATCATTGACCTTCTTTATCACATTAGTGTTCTTTTTTTGGTCTCTAATGAAACCAAGGCATGTTTTGTCATTAGCAATCTTTTAACTACTCAAAATATTGTCTAGATCATTAGTAATCTTTTAAAACCTCAAAAATTATTTAACCTTACTTAATGCCTGATCTAACTCAGTTATTAAGGAATCCACTTTAGTTACATATCTTTCACATTCTTCTTCTTTGGTCTTTAGACTAATAGTCACATCTAAAGTTGAGTCTCCACCTATTTGATTATTTCCTCTTGTTCTTTGGAAATGTTGCTTAGTCTAGCTTTAAAAAAGTTGATTTGATCCTCATAATATTTTATAAGAGACCTCATAATATTATTCTTATTCTTTACCATATTCATTTCTTCTAGAGTATTCATCAACTGAGTCTCAAAGTCTACCTCATCTTCTTCTTCATCTGAGTCACTAATATCACCTTCGATCCATATAGACTCTTATTCATTTAAAGAGCTTAATTCCTTAGCCATGTATATATATTCATTGGCATCAAGGGCATAACCTTCATGGTCTCTTTAGTAATCACTTATCTTACTCTCATCAAATGAGCTATAATCTTCTTTGCTATAGAGACTTCTTTTATTCTTGAAAATTTTCTTATTGTCACCATACCTTCTAAATCTTCTATTTCTCTCATCAGACCTATAGGACCTTTTATCATCATCATGACTTTCATCATCCTTTTCCTTATGATTATGAGGGAACTTTCTATAAAAGTTTCCAATCTCTCTAAAATTAAATAATTTAAAGGGTAGCTTGCCCTTGTATTTACCTAAACCCATCTTTAACTTTATTGTAAACATAGCTATCATATCATCATCATCAATATTAGATTCACCATTATCTTTGAATTTATTACCTTGTGTATTCTTCTCCTTTGTCTTTTTTTCTTCATTGAATGTATATTCCTTTTTTACAGGTCTTCCTTCATTTGTCTTCATCTCATAGGTGGTTAGGGTGCCATGAAGTACATCCATCTCTAGCTTGTCTAAATCTTACATTTCTTCAAAAATAGAAACCTTAGAATCAAATTTGGGAGTTAGATATCTCAAAAACTTTTGAAAAATAGTATACTCTTTCAATTATTCATCTAGGAATCTTATGGTATTGACCACTTCATCAACCCTAAACAAGTAGGCTACAATGGTCTCATCTTCATTCATTTTTAGGATTTTAAATTATCATTTATGGGTTTGAAAATTAGCCAACCTAACCTTGGATTATCCCTAATGAATATTATTCATATTTTCCAACTTTTATTTATTATACATAGGTTTCATAACCTTCAAAAAAAAATCGTTTGATAAGCCACACATAATACCATTCATTGCATTTGAATTATTGTCACTAGCCTTCTTGCCTGTTGCATCTGTAAGAAGAATAGGGGGTGAAGTATATTCATCTAAGACTAATTTTCAAACATAATTAACTTGATAAATTAAATATGTCTTCATTTTTACACTCCAAATATCATGATTAGATCCATTAAACAATGGAGCCTTGCTTGTATAAAAATTACCTTATGTTTGACTATCCATCTTTACTTATTTAGAATCTCCTTTAGGTTATTAGACATCCTCAAAAGGACATGATATGATAAAAAATGATGAAATTACATATAATTATTTTGTGTTAATCAATTTAATAAAATAAATCCTTAAATTTCACTTAACATCCATGAAGCATTCATTCGCATACATTCATTAATCAATGCATACACAAGCATTTATGAAATCAAACAACATAAAAACATATGTAGGAAACCCTATTTTTGGATTAAAAACATTGATACTCATATTTTAATATAGTAATATAATTAATTAAACAAAATTTTAATAAGGCATCAACCCCACAAGGAGCACCAACCCCTCACTAGTCAAGCACCAACTCAATTAGTCCTTTAACAAAAACCAACTTGCATAGAGACACTAACCCACTTAGGTAACTCAATAATAACTCATATACCTTGAATATTTGATCACCCTTGGACACCTTTTTCTCACTCAACTAAATATGACCTCCTTTTTTCTCTCTTTTTTCTCTTCTATCTCTCTTAAATAGCCTATTAGGCCTTCTTGCTTAATTAGACCTTCCTTGGTAGAATTAGGTCAAATGACCTTACTCATAACATATATAAACATAGTTATATAGTAATTAAATATTAATAAAAACTATTTTAAGATCCTAAATCCCTTTACATGGTTTCTAAAACTCTATATCATTCACTCATATACTCAATATTCTAACTAGTCAAATTAGGCCTATTAGACCTTATCTTTATACTTGAACCCATCTTGGTCAAAAAATTAACCTTACCATAATTTTATAATCCATTTAATATATAAAAAAACATGTTTAATAATTGAAAAAACCATTACATAGGCTGGTCATTACCATTAAGGTTCAAAACTACCATTATGCCTAATAGAGACATAATGCAATTAGGCCTTCTCTAAGCACACATTTCACTTAGACATCCTTAAAACACCTTTAGCCTAAAAAAATGGATTAAAAAATTCATACATGATTAAACTAGACCCATTATAATCTCATCTTATGTCCCCAACAAGACTTATCTCATTTCACTCCTTCAACCACATATAGGCCTTCTTACTGTTAGAAAGTCTATTTTGCAAATATAAATAATAAACTCAAATTTTACACATAACCATAATAAAAAATCACATGTATTGAATATAAATTAACTCAATTTAAACATAATTTTCATTATAATTAATCAAAATACCTCTAACTGGTCAACTTCATATGCTCACTTAGAACTACACATAAGCCTTAAGAACCCAGTCAAAAGCCTTTAACTTTTCACACCTTCATGTGAGTTTATCATGCATAAAAATGTGTTAAAATTAATAAATGATAAATCAATAACAACTTAATATTCATTTTATTCATAAAATCTATGTAAAAACACTCAGGAAAAACATTCTCACTCATACATAGAAAATTACTTGTAGATCTAAAAACATAGTCAAGAAAAACAAGCTTTAGAACACCTATATGACTTATTTTATGAAATTAAAATTGGTTTTCATGATCCTTAATAATATTTATAAAATATTTTAATAGATATATTATAATTTTAAATATCAATATTGGTCTAACATACCAATGTCACATCTTCACCTTACACAGACTTCATTGTGTTAGACAGATTATTTGACAACTTATAACATGTTTGTGTGAATCATCAAAAATTATAAATAAATGGTATATTAGGTATAGGTATTTAAAAATTAACCCATGTATTTTTATCCATACATAATCCTTTATAACTAATCCCTAATCTCTTTCTTATTACTACCTAGTTTTCTCATTGTCTTGTTCACTATGCCCTTTTAACAATAGTCTAACTTCCATGATCAGTTTAACACATTTTAGGTATGTAACCTTCTCAAAAAATTGCATGGGAAAAAACTAAAACTCTCACACATAATCCTCCATCCATTTTCATGCTTTGACTTGGTCAACCCTTCCTATTATATCAAAATTCTAAGAAACAAGGGGTTTCTTGTATCTTCTACTCACTCTTATGACAAGCCAAAACTACATGGAGAAAGCTATAAGAGTATTTTACATGTTTAAAACATAAAAATAGGTCAAAAATACCATTATGATTCATAAATAATAATATCTTTCCTATCATGTCATTATGAGGGTTTTAAGAGGATTTTTATTAGTTTCCCTTCTTATCAATGATTTATAAAGGATTTCTACTTAACTGCAAAAATAATTCTAGGAAATTAAAGATATGAACCATACCCAACTTCCATGATATTTTAAATATCTAATTCAAAGGTTTAACATGCCATTGAGCATAATAATATCCTTATTGGGTTTGCAACACCCCATTTTGTGCATATAGAATACCTCCACCAATTTTCATGCTTTCTTCTTTAGTCTATGACCTCAAACTTGGTCAACAAAATTAAAATAACCTATAAACATTTTTTAATGATATAAAGATCTATGAAATCTTTTTAAATGAACGTGACCCTACATTAGGCCACACTAGGTCTCTTTGATCATTAGGTCTTTAAATTGCCAGCCATACTTAGACCTTGATCACACATTGAAACATCTTGTACTATTATAAAAAAATAATTATAATTTTAAATGATCTCATACCTTGATAAAACACCACCACCCATCATCTCACAACCCTTATACTACTTATCTCATCATGCTACCAAGCTCGTGCCTCCTCATTAGGTTTCTTCTTGTAAGGACTATACCTCAAAAATTGACCTTTGAGCTCATTTGAAAGATTATATGTTTTTTCCTCATGTGTATATATCTTTGTATACTCTCTCATTCCTTTATAAAAAAAAATCACCAAGATTCACTATGCTTCATGCATACACTTCTCTCAGGGTTAGATTAGGCTTCTCAAGACACCTAGTGCACAACAGTATCGTACCTTGTATCATTATCTTGAATTTGAAATTACATAAACCTTAGAAGAATTACTAGGTTGCCTTAAAATTATATCTTAACAAAGATACAAGAGGTTTACTTCAAATTTTCTCTTGTCATGAGATTACTTTGTCACATAACATCTCACTCTGCATGGCCTCAACTCTGACCTTGACATTAATGCCATTTATCTTGACTTTGACATCAATGACAACAACAATGCCTCAATACCAACAACAAAAACATACCTAAACATATATATCATGCCTTCCTAGCCTTTAACATTTAAAATTCTATACATATCAATGCATATGATGATATACCTCATAATGCCACCAAGAGTGTTCCAACTTCCAATGGGTAAGGTTCAATCACCCCAAGTGAGCATATTATGGGCATTTATAATTTTTTCAAATTTTATAATGTCATTGAGGTTAATATTGTAGTCAGACTAATTTCTATGGCTCTTAGGTTAAAATCCCTTAATTGGTATAGGACATTGTTGGGAGGATATATCACCACTTGGGATGAGTTTGGAGAGTTATTGACCCAAATGTTTGATGATAAAAGTGATCACACCTCACTCATTCATTAGTTGAATGTGATTTAAAAAGACCCTAAAAAAAACTATACATGACTTCAATGAGAGTTTTAAAATAAATTGGTATAGGCTACCCCCTCCCATGAGACTCCCTATAAGTTTTGTCTTCTCAACATACCTAAGATCTATTGGGACTAACATAGTTGTTATGTTTTATCACATGGGTGGTTACACTTTACTTGAAGCTTATGGAATAGCCATTAGAGCTAAGAATGGTTTAATATAAGATAGTAGACTCCCTCCAAAAATATATATTCCTAGTATTCCTAACATGTCTACTTCTAATCCAAGTGTTGCTCTAATCCCAGGTGAAAATAATAAGTCCAAAGTTGTCCCAAACAAATGAGAAGATGCCATTACTTTGGATGTAAGATGCAATGCCTTAAAGGCTCAAGTTAGGTAGATAAATATATAATATAGAGTTAACCAACATTTATATTTCTATCATTCATAATAATTTAGGTTCCCACATTATTAATATTATCAAAGGAGAGGGCAAGGCCAACCTAACTTCAATATCCCACCCAATGCTTATAATCCAAACACTACTCCTAAAATAAGAGATATGGTTCCAATCCATAATAAATTGGTTCGAGGAGAATAATGGAAACCCAAAGGATAATACATGGATTCCAATGAAGATGAATGGAAAGATTTGGTATCTCAAAGAGGACCTACTCTCCAATTGATATTAGAAGATGTGAACTTCATGCAAGTATAAACAAATGAAGGATGGCACCCCCAAGGAGTGAACTTGGCAAACCTTCTAGTGGAAGGCACATCATAAACCAAGGTACATCAATTTTAGATAAATAAAATATTAAATATGAAAGCCTTGGGATATGTTCATGGTGTTGACACAAGCTTAAATAACCCTCTTATAAGGCAATAAGGTGTGAATGCAAGTATGGTAACCTTTATAAGTTATGTACCTATTCAAAATCATAATGTGGGAAGGGTAACTCAAAGTGATCCATTAATTTAATTTTAAGTCACTTATTTACCTTTAAGGATACAATAAAAGGTAAATGTTCCTTCTTTACACATCATTGATTTTTTGAAGAATGTTAAAACTAGTATAGTTGTTTATGAAGTGTTTCACATGCCTGATCAAAAGGAACTACTTCAAGAGTAGCTATCCCAAATCCATGTTAGTCCTTAACCATCAAGACATGGTGGTGTATCCCTCACTAATTTTCATACTCACATTTTTTAACCCTCTACTAAATCTAAAAATCCCCAACCCTTCTACCTCACTCTCATTGTGGGAGACAAGCTTGTTCATAATTGCATTATGGATAGTGGGGTAACTACCTCAATTATTCCCAAGCTTGTGGTAGATAATATAGGCTTGAAGTATGAACCATATATCAAGGTAGTGATACAACTTTATGGCACACCAAATAACTCAATGGGGATCATAAAAAGTTTGAGAGTTTTCTTGCATGATTGTCTAAGATTTCCAATCCTTCAAAATATAGTGATGGTTGATCTACCTACTCACTTAGATATTTATTTATCAATGGACTTCATATCTAATATATGAGGCTATGTCTCAACTAATTTTTCCTTATTTTCATTTATAATAAGGCATGGAGTAAAGGCAACCATTAGAACACAACCATTGGCAAAGTTTAATATTGCTCCATATGTTGAAATAAGTTCTAATCTAAATTGTAACATCAATGTCTAGGAAGAACATGTTATAGATGATGGATCATCCTCCAAAATTAAATTAATATATAATATTTACCTATATGATTTGGTAATACCATATATAAGCATGATACATATGCATTCATGTAAGAAATTAATTTAGGAGTATATTACTTACATGAGGAATAAATGCCAATAACTTCGCTCACTGAGAAAGAAAGTGAGAATGATGGAATGTGTAAGATGTTCTTTAATGGTTAAATGAGTGAGATTGGTTCAGGAGCTATTTTTATGTTAGTTTCTCCATCCAAACAAGATTAATATTCTTCATATATGTTCCATTTCAATTATTCTTGCAATGTGGCCTAGTATGAAGGTTTGATTCATGGTATTTAATGGACAAAGATAAAATGGATCAAGAATATACAAGTATATAGAGATAGTTAACTGATTGTGCATAAAATTAGGAATGTGAATGATACAAATAACCATTTTCTCAAGTATTAAAATAATAGGGTATTGGATTTCCTTAAATACTTCAATGCATTCGGCATCCAACTAGTCCCAAGAGAGCATAATAAGCATGCTGAGAGGTTAGCTACTATAGGGGCATAATTTGATACACCTATTACCATAAAAGAGTAAGGAAAATAATCTCATGTCAAGGTCATTATAGTACCTTCCATCCTTAATAATATTATCTCTTGTCAAGTGTTTGATAGTGATAAACACATTTTACATTTCTTTCAAAATGAAGCTAAGTTCTCTTTAAAATTTTAGAAAAAGACTCCATGACCAGTTTGAGAATTAGATTGTACAACTAAGGATAAACAAGATATCTAAAAGATTGGTAACTTTAAAGAGTATATTTAATGAATATTATAAAAGGAATAAATAAAAATTGAGCATGTCTATAAATGAGAACTATGAAAGAGTATTAATCTTCAAAGACAAGTTCCTCAAACTAGGCAAGGTATGTTCCACATCATAAAAGTAAGCATTCATTTATTTCTATAGAGATTTCCATGATATATTTTCTTTGAAATATAAAGATCTAAAAGGATCTGATCTTAGTCTAGCCCATCAAAACATTGACTTATAACTTGTAGTTAAACTAGTTAGGAAAACATAAAGGCTTATCAATCCCAAGGTTGAATATATCATGAGAATGAAACTCAACAAGCTCCTTGAATCTAAGATAATATTCCCTATCAAGAACTCAACTTGGGTATTTAACCTTGTGCCTGTTAGGAAGAAGAATGGGGAAATAAGACTTTGTGTGGGATTTAGGGATCTCGATAGGGTGCCACTCAAACACCATTACCCCTTATCTCCTATATAGCAGATTTTGTAAGTTATTTCAAGTTCTCAATGATTCTCTCTCCTATATGGATACTATGGTTATAATAAAATTGTATTGAATGAGGATGATCAGTTCAATATAGCATTTACTACAAAATGGGGGGCCTTTGATTATAAGAATATTCCTTTTGGCTTGTCAAATGTTGGTGCCACCTTTTAAATGGTATTGTACATAGAATTCAAAGGTATAATCAATAAGATGTTGTTATTGTATGTATATGATATAACCATGTTCTCCAAGGATAAAAATGAACATATGAAATACCTAAGGAAAGTGTTTGAATGGTGAAGGTAGTATGGGGTATCTCTCAGCCAAAAAAAGTGCATCTTTTCTATCCATGAAGGTAAGATTATAGGACACTTTGTTTCTAAGGATGGTCTAACCATTGACCCTAAAAGGATAGAGTATTTTATAGGCCTATCATTTCCCTTACACAATAAAGGACTCCAAAGTTTTCTAGGAAATATAAACTTTGTGATAAGGTTCATACCTAGTTTTTATTCTTTGGTGAAGCCTATCATAGTCATGATCAAAAAGAATATAGTTTTTACTTGGAATAAAGAGGGTAAGAGTGGTTTTAAATAAATTAAGAAAATAATTTCATAATCTCCCACTCTTTTATACCCTTATTTTTATAATAATTTCATGTTATATTCATTTACTAACCTTGATACTATCTCAAATATGTTTGTGTAAAAGAATAATGTGGGTGTTAAACAACCAATTGCATTATTTATTCAAGGTTTGGAGGATAATGAAGTCAAGTATACATTTATGGAGAAACAAATCCTTGATATTATAATAGGACTAAATAAATTTAGACATATGGTTTCAAATAATAGGATCCACATTATGGTTTATCATCATATCACCAAGGACTTTCATTTGAGAAAAGACCTCAATGAAAAGAGGGTAGGGTAGATTGAAAAGGTAATGGACTATGTTGTTGACATCAATGTGAACAAGTTTGTAATAAGTAAGGGTCCTTATTAACACTTAGCTTCAAACCTCCATGAACCAACAAAATAAGCCTTGGTTAATCAAAATTCTCCTCAACCAACTGATCCCACACCTCTACAAATTTGGACACAAGACATCATGAGATTCCTTGAAAGTGGTGAGGGTCATAATAACTTGATCAGATCCAAAAGAAGGTATTCAAAATTTTAAGATATTCCTTATTATCTTGTATATGGTGTGATTTTTAGAAAAGATACAAATGGTGTATTATTGAGATGCATCGATAATGACCAATTTGGAATGTTACTTGAAAAGATTCATGATGGAACAACAGGAGGTCATTTCTCTCTAAGAATCATAGTTGTAAATATCATGAGGGTAGTATACTATTATCCTAACCTCTTCAAGGATAATTATGCTTGGGTAAGGTGTGTATAATGTGATTTATTTATAGGTAAAAAAAATCTTGTATATTTTCCCTTAAGACCCATTCAAGTAGATCAAACCTTCATGCAAAGGGGTCTTGACTTCATTGATAAGATAAATCTGTAGACACCTAAATTTGGCCACCAATGACCATCAATTAGGATTTTGAAAAATTATTACCAAAATGTATAATTTAAACTAAAAACACTAAAATGCATTGAAAGAGTTGAAATTGATATAATCAAGTGTCGATTTTGGCCAAAGTCTCATTAAATGGGGCAATGTAATTTATGGGCTAGTTAACATTGATCAGATCATTTTGAGCCAAAATGCCAATTTCACACTTTAGTGCTTTAGATTAATCTTTTATATGAGACACATGCATTTTTTATTTGGTTTTGAAACATCTTAAATGGGGTAATGGATCTAATTCAATTGACATCGACTTCTAATTCCAATCTAGTCAAATTTTAGGCCAATAATAAGACATTCTAACCAATTTGATTAGTTTATGCACAAAGAGCTAAGGTTTGAATCAAATTTATTAATCATGCTTAAGAGATAATTAAACCAAATAATAAGCTTAATTAATAATTCCATGTATATTTTTGAATACTTGTTTTTTGAAATGAATATTGAATATTTGCATCATCAAAGTGACATCATTTCTTGAGAAGACATCCCTAGGCCATAAATGCCACAAATATCAATATTCACACCTCCCATGCCTCATTAAGACCCTCCATGCTTAGTTAATTCCCCTTTATCCCAAATATTTATGAGCCTATTTATGAATTTTAATTTCATAATTGAATTAATCCTTAGCCACACATCTCTATCTTGAGATGAATAGTTCAGCTTGACTCTATCCATTTGCAAAAATATATAAATAAGAGCCCTTGTCTATTGAATTTTAAATCTCTCATATGAAAAAGTTATAATGTTGAATTGATTCCAAATCTTCATGTAAATTAATGTTATAATTTCCAAATATTGAGCCAATCTAAGCCAAGCCAAAGGCAAATAAGGTACCAAGGAGAGATGGAGGTAGCCAAGCTTCCATTGATGCAAACTTCATGAGCACAAAGTTGAGAAAGCCACTACAATAATCATTTTGGATCATCCAAGGAAGGTAAAATAAAGTTTCTTTCATGTTTTAGTTATGTTTCCATTTTATTTTGTTAACTAAGCTATCCCTAGTAACTAGGCCTATAGACGTTATGCTAGTGTGTTTATTTCAATTTGTTTTCATTTTGGGACTAAAACAATATTAACCATCCTCTCTTGAGTCAAATTATTAGTTCATAATGAAATTTTTAGTGTGACCAAACCCTAAAAATCTAGTCATATATATTTTAAGAAACCTACTAATCCTTTCCATGCAGGATCTTGGAGTGAGAGGGCCAAAAAGAGTGAAATTTTAAAGTTAAAATTTCATTTTTATAACAACATTTTTATTTCTATAAACATCAATTTTTCTCTCTATTATGATATCACTATTACACAGTAGTGATTTTGTGTAAATGAAATTAATGTTTGATAAATAGTGATTTTGTGGACCTAAGCAGTGATATTTTCCTCCATAATAGTGACATCATCATCCTAAGTAGTGATATCATCCTTTTGGGTAGTGATATCATCTTTTTTGGGTAGTGATATTATCATTTTGGGTAGTAATTTCAAAAAATCATGATATTGTTCACATGTGTAGTGATTTTGTCATCAAAATAGTGATTTTATGTTTTCTATGTTTTTAGTCTAGTAATAGTGATATTGTTAATTTGGGAAATGATTTCATATGTAAACAATAATATTGTGCTTTCTATCTGGTCTAACCCATAACAGTGATATTTTTGTTTGGAAATTACAATTTTGTAGGGAAATAATGGGATTCACTGTGTAATTGTAATTTTGAAATAAAGAGCTCATTTTGAGAAGTTGCTTCACTCATTTGAAATTTAGATTCAAAGCTATAGGAAATACTAACTATTTCATTATAGGATCAAACTTAGAATTCGTTATAACATTCTTTTTATACCTTTTTGAAACTTTAAGATGGATTAGAAACCTTGTTTTTTGTGCTTAACAAAAAATTTAGATGCTTAAGTAAATATTTTGACAAAATTTTCTTTCAAAGTTACAACTTAAGACCAAGGGATCAAAATAACACCACCTAATCTTTAATTTGGGGCTTAAAATTGAACACACTTGTCAAATTTTGTCTTTAATAGTTGTTTAAATAGAATTTGATTTGCAAAGAGGAGGGCATTATGTGTATTCTCTTCCATCCATCCCCTTTAGGGAAATTTTGGAATCAAAAGTTCCATCCTTATTACACACATACCTTTACCAAGGCATAGAAATAATGTCATCTAAATCACTCCCTAAAAACTAGCAATAGTTTGGGTGATCTTGAAAATGACCCTAAATTCTTTCTCTTATGTCTTTTATTTTGTTGTATCTTAGCTTATGAGGGGGACTTCATCACCTCTCACAAGTTCTATAAAGAAGATTTGACCTAGGGTTTTATCTCTCAACACTAGCTTTATCTAATCACACTAGGATTAGAGATTTGAGTGGTTAAGATACCTTCTAGTGTTGGAGTTATAGATGGGACATATCTACACTATGGACAATGCACTATATTAAGCAAGCAATGGATGTAGTGGTTGAAAAAAGGACAAGACCTTTTTATAATAAGCCAAGTTTTGTAAACACCCATTTACATGATTTTATTTTTCATCATGATGTGAAAGTCATTGTGTAATTGATCCCCGTAGAAACTTTCAAAAACTTGTAGTTTTTATCAAATCCCCACTTGTCATGGAAGTGTTGTTGGTGCAAGGTGTTCCTGAAGGTCCATGACATAGTAATATAACTTGAGAGAAGGGGGGGTGTAAAAACCTTACTATATAATGTGTATTTTACTTTTTTTATGAACTCTAAAAAATCCTCTCAAATGACGTATATTGATGCATTCCAATAATACCAAGAAACCTTTGCAGTTTAGGACCTAAGAATGATTAATTAGTTGGTTTTGTCCTAGATTAAAGTCTTGTTTGAATTCAAAAACTTGGTGTGAACAAAAAATACAAATGAAAACACATGACCCTCATTTTCCTTTGAACAAAGAGGTGTTATGCTACCCATGTGAATCATAAATTTTCCTTGTTTAAAGTTCATAAAAACTTGGAGTCATATCATCCATTTTGGTAGAGTTATTCTACCCAATTGAGTCTATACCTTTTACCAAACATTGTTTAAGTCCTTCATTTATAACTTAAATTTTAATTTACACCTTCATAAGTTCATAAGTTTGATGTGTTAAGTGGGTTCACCATTTTCACTAAACTTGAGGGAATTTAGGTTTGATTTCCAATTTGGTTTGAATACCATTTAAGACTCATAATCATTATCACCACTTGATATACTTAAGTAATTTTATGCCAAACACTTGCACTTTTAGTCTATGTACCAAAAAATTTGTGTCACCATCCTAATTCCATCAATATCATTTGAATACATATTTTTTTGCCTTAGAGATATTGTCAAAAAAAAATTAGGTATGTATGTCATTTTAGTTAAGAAAGGTAGTATTATGCTACCAAAATTGTGAGAAACCATACTTGCCTTAGAGAGTTTCTAAATCAAACATTTTGTCACATATTTTGAGTATTCTAGCATTTTTACACTACCCAGAACATTTCAAACATTGTTTTATAGACCCCCTTACATAGATTTCAAGTTTGTGCACATTATTCAAACCAATCTGAGTATACCTTTTGTGAATCTTTT
The DNA here is from genome assembly GCA_037957365.1 of Torreya grandis. Lineage (NCBI taxonomy): Eukaryota > Viridiplantae > Streptophyta > Pinopsida > Cupressales > Taxaceae > Torreya > Torreya grandis. Next base: position 1,244,471 of record JARHVA010001401.1, on the reverse strand, counting down.
TATATCATAGTTACACATTCAAATTTGTCTAGCCTATTTATCAAAGGAACCAAGTTTTATGCCATCAGTTATGAGAAATCAAATTATCTCTAAAGTGCCTTTTGTTTCATGCCTTATACCTATTTGATTGAGTTTATGTCCAAGAGTCAAATTGCTAGTTTTTGTTAAAAGTGTTTCAAATATATTAGATTAAAATTTCTTCTATTTTAAAATTCAATATTTTGACTCCATTTGGCCAAGATTCCTAGCACATGCCTTGTTTGAGCCTAGCTTTTAATGCCACATTTTGCCAAAAGACCTAGCAATAGTTTATTTCCTAGATTATATTGATTTGAAACACTTTGACCTTAGAGATTTTCATTTTTATTTTAGTCCATTTACTTAATCTTTTTTGTATAAGACGTGTAACATTAGATACTTAACGTTAGCTTATTTTATCACAAATCATTGCATAAACCTTCCATCATTTTGATGAATCTAGACCAAGTTTGAATATCATCTTTTAGACATTGTATTTTTAGATTTTATACAATTCTCTTCCTTTTCTATCATAAAAACATTTATTATGGATCCCAACATGTATTCCTACACTTGTAGTGGACTTATGTATAATCTAGGGATTAGTAATGTGGTTACGCTAGAAGAAATGGTGCAAGACCCCTACATAGATAATATTGCTTATAAGATAGATCCTTATCTCTTTTATTATACTTCAATAGGGGGAAAAATCAAGATCCATTAGCTAACTATTTGGTCAATACACCACCTTATTTAGAATAGGACCAAGAACAAACTATACAATACCTAGCTACGATACTCACAATTGAAGAACCAGTTCCTCAACAATTGTATTTTGTTAATACACCTTCCACATATGATCCATTTTTGTTTGAGTGTCATTTTTTGGAGAAAAAGGATGATATTTTTGTTAGAGCCATAGAATTAAGGGCTAAGTTTCTAGTATACTTCCCTCATGAAAGTTTACCAAGCCTAATAAGAATGCCTCACAACATATTATATAGTCAATAGGATTCTTCTAGAAATCCTTTAACTCTAGTCCAAATGATGTATCAGGACCCTAATATGCATAATAAAGGAAATAACCTCATGGAAGATCACATTTATCAATTATAAGAAGCATATCAAACCTACCTAAATTTGGCATGCAATTTCAATCAGATGACCATGGTGAGTAAACCTCTTATTGACTTAGTTCATTCAATACAAGTTTTGATAGATTTAACTAGTAAAGACAATTAAAGTTTAGACCCATTCATGTAAAAAAATTTAGTATACAACTTATTACATAAACAAATTTTGGAAGAAGTGTCTTTTACTTCTACATAGAATAATGAGTAAAACATAGTGGACAATATGTAATAAATTTTCAATCCAAATCAAAGTGGTGCTAATACGCAAGTAGCTAGCCAACAAAATATGCATTTAATTACCACTGTAAGTGGTTCTCACATTCAGGGAGTAGGAGTTTCTACATCCTAATCTCAACTAGCTACTTTTAATCCTCAACCAACCACTTCTTCAAGTGCACAACCAATAGGATTAGGTAACTAACCAAAAACTAATGCCATGCCTCAATAATAGAATGTGATGAATCCTATTCCTCATAAATAGGAGATGAGTAGCATACAAAAAAAGGATTAAATGAATATAAAACCATAAAAAATGCCATACATATTACCACCTCAGCGAGGGGTAACTAATGTTCCACCTCATCAGGTAGTAGCAAATGTACCTTCTTATTTATGTACCAACACGATAATTTAAAACCAAATGATGTTTAATCAATAATGTATTCATATTGGTTAGTGACAAGTGCCAAATCTCTAACAAGCATCAACTTAGGTATTTGTGCAACAAGGAGGTTCCAATATTTCTCAAGTACCTACTAGGCAACAACTAACTTTGTTTAAAAATGTGCCACTCATATAGAAGTAGGGTCTTGGTTCACAAGTTCTCATTCAATAACAAGGTTCAATTAGTCAATATCATATCCATTTTCAACCATAATATGCATAGTATGGTTACATCCCTCCATCCCAACCATAAAATCCTCAACATGAAACTTTCATAACCAACCCTAACTAGAATATTGAACCACAACACATGCAATTCCAAAATTCAAATCCTAATCTATGTATGCATATCCCTAGTCCATTTCCCAACCAATCCAACATATACCAAATACCCCCATCATACCCTGGTCTAAGTGCTCCACTCATGACTACCCAACCATCTACCTAGGATAATATTCCCATAAGTTTCCTAGAGCAAGAGTTACAACAAATGAAGAATGAAGTCATCACCATCCAAGTGGGGAAATAGATTAAAAAGTTTAAGTTGGATGATGTGTGTTCCTATCCTTTCAATATGGAGTACTTATAGATTCCATTTCCTCCAAGATATGAGCCTCTAAATTTTGATAAATACAAGGCTAAAGGTGACCCTAAAGCACATTTAGCTGAGTTTATTGTTGCATGCCAGCTAGTGGATATAGTGATATATACTTTTTGTTGTTGTTTCCAAGGAGATTAGCTACAAAATCCTTAGAATGGTTTTTAAAGTTGTCTAAGAATTCAATAACTAATTTTGATGATCTTTCTAATAAATTTATGCAACATTTTTCTTATAATCTTAAGCATCATATCTCATTGGTTAATTTGACACAAGCTAAACAAAAATTCAGTGAGAGTTTTTCAAGCTATCTATAGTGATGGAGAGTACTTACAATCTGATTCACTCATAGTTTAACATATAAAAAATTAGCCTTTGTATTCACTAAAAACTTACATAGTGAGATAGCCTATCATCTAAAACTAGAGTATGCACATACCTTTAAATAAATCATTGACAAAGGTTTGTTGATTGAGTAAGTGCTCACTAAAAAAGGAGTCATCAAGCTTAATTCAATTAATTAGAACCAAGGTACCAATTAGGGAAGTGGATAAATCTAACATCCAATATAATCATAAGCATCACAACCAACATAGGTCAATAACAAAGATATACCAAAGGAATTGAACCATAATAGAAATGTTATGGGAAATGGAGTAACTGAGTCACATCATGTCTAAATGGTGTACACATCATCTTCTCAACCTGTACCACATTTTAAACTTACTCCTACTCAAAAACCTCTTCAACTAATGCTGAAAGCATAAAAACCAAACCCTATGAAACAAATACCATAACCCTTGACATTACAAAACCCTCCTTCAAGGAGAACTATGCTTATATGTCATGTTTTTAGTGACCTTGGAGAGCCTAGTGAGTCTATGTTTCACAAACTTGCATCACTAATTTGATTAGTTGGACTATACCAAAGGATTATCCATAAGGCATTCCTTATCTTGATTGGTACCATGAAAATGAATTCTATTAATATCATTAAGTCAATGGGCACAATTTATAAAGATGTGTGCAAATCAAGCATTTGATTGAGAATATGTTATATAATAGAGAGATAAAATTAGATATTGGTGCTTCCACCTCAAATCAAACTCTTGGCATCTATCAAAATCCTTTTCCATTGCATAATATACAACAACAACAACCATGGCCAATGCAAAAACAAAATAAATAGTATCAAAATCAACAGTTGAACAAATGGAACCAGTAGAACTATTAGAATCAAAAACATAACCAATGACATTAGAATAATGTAAAAAACCAAGGTTATAATGGTAACAACCAAAAATCCTATCATGTAGTTACACATGGCTACAACAAGGTGTAGGTCATATTGTAGGGGATAGGATTAATACCATCTCCATTAATCCTAGACCAAGCACTAATCAATCTAGACCATTGATAAACAATGCCACTTAGCCAAATTACTTAGATAATCCTTCTTTGAATTGGGATTGGATGTAGGCAAACCAACAAATTAGGATTTCCACTTTTAGACCTTATACTGATAACTTGTCCTTGCCTCATGACCACATATAAGTGCAGTGATAATTGAGACTTGTCCTATCTAGTCCCACACCATTACCATCATTTTTTAGTAACCATGATCTTATACTTAATCTTGATTATGTAATCACAACTCAAAGGTCAAATATTACCATTCCAGGCCCACAACCATCTACCACCTCACCCATTATCTAACTAGTCATTCAGCCTCAGAACAAACCATTTAACATTATTGGAGACAAGAAGTTTCATATTGTGAAATAATTGTAGAAGGCACCAACCTAGATCTCTATTTTAGATTTGTTGTGAATGTTTAAAATCCACAAGAACATTTTGAATGAGTTCTTAACCCAATCTACTATTTCCAATGACATATCCCCTAATAAATTTCAAGCTCTGGTTAGACACCTAGCTCCCACCTAATAAGTCACATTCAGCCAAAGTGATATGTCTTCCCTTGGCCCACTCCATAATAATCCATTGTATATATAAGTTTATATAAAGAACCATAAAGTGAAACATGTCCTTATAGACAACGGATCAAGACTCAACATAGTGTCTCTAAATCTCATCAAGCTTCTTGGGTACACAATGGTAGATATCTAACCAAACATGATAGCTATCAAAGCCTATAATAATTAAGAGAGAGAATCATAAGGCACCATTAGCCTATCAGTTATCATTGGGCCTTTAACCCATGATACAATTTTCCATGTTCTTGATATTGAGTTGTCATATAGTATGCTTCTAGTTAGGCCTTGGTTACATGAGATTCATGTAGTCCCATCAATGTTGCACCAATATATCAAGTTCTCCCACTCAGGGATGGAAGTAAATATTTTATGAGATTTGCACCCATATGAACACTATAAAAATCTCAAGGCTGAGTTTCAAAGCTATAATTACCAATATAACATGAATCCAAGTTTCAAGTAGAATAAAGGAAAGGCCATACTTATTGATTCTTTAGAGGACAATTGTATAGATCTTAATACCTTAGATTCCCTTTCCCACATGCTACCTCTTGAAGCTTCCAAACATTACACCATTTTAGTTAATATCCCAAGAGAATATTTAACACATGATACCTTTCTTATTACCAATCTTTCTCATAATCCAAAGACCTTTGGAAGACCTAAAGTTACCCCATACATGCATTGGAAACAAAAAGCCAAAAATAAAGGACCTATCATGTTTAAACTAGAATTTGGCCTAGAACCAAACCCTCTCAAGGGAGATGAACCATGGTTATACAATGACAACCAAACTAATTGTTATAAGAGTGCAAAGTATCCTATTCCCAATAGAATCATGGAGAATCAAGACTATGAAGGAAGAGGCCTTAGAATGAATCAACAAGGAACTATCGAGCTAATTTCCATGACCAAATACAAAAGACCCTATGGACTTAGATTTAAACTACTTGGGGGTGACCCCATATATCTTATTTCCATTCCATCATTAGTGACTAGTGATGATGATGTCGACAACAAAGCATAGTTTGATCATAGCCTTATCTTTGATAACCTAGCCAAGACTAACATGTTTGATAAGAATGCCATTTTTATCATTACCCCAATAATTCATAATAACCCATTACCATTATACTATCCCCAACTAATAGATTGGGACCAAAAAGAATCTAATTTACCAATTAATGAGTTTTAGAATGATGAGGCATTTTATGATTTTCTAAGCCTTAGAGAAAATGTTCCATTGGGAGATCATAAATTAGGATTCTCAATCACATTAGATCTTGAAGCCTATTTTGGAGAGAGGGTGAACACCCTTAGCCAAAAATAAATAAATAAAACATTAAGGTCCCAAAGTGAAAACCTCTTTGAGGCACTTTCTAACTAGGGAAAAAGTAAAGATAAAGGCTAATATAATGGTGAAAACCTATTTTAGGTGCCATTAGATGGGGGTGTTCATTATTCTTCAAATTTAGACCAGGAGACCACCAATAATGAACTTGCCTATGGATCTAAGTTCAATTTTGAGCAAAAAAAATAATTTGAATGAATTCTTCAAGAATTTTCAATAGTTTTTGTCACATGGATAGATCTCCCATTAGGGTAATCAGATTCATCATGCCTAAGAGAAGTTGAAGAGCAAATCCTAACAGAGGACCCTAATATCATCCAACAATTCAAGTCTTTGACTACTATCCTAGAAGATGGCTCAACCTTTCTAGTCAAAGATAAAACAAAGACAAACATCAGGACTCCATCAAACTTGAAATGGATAAAATTAAGAATGTCCCTCACTTAGGAGGAATGTGAAGTCTTTACATCTATATTGAGAGAATTTGTAGATATCTTTGCATGGGCTTATTCTGAGATGCCAAGTTTGGACCCTACCTTGGTTTTACATCACCTTATGGTAAATATTTATGCCAAACCAATTAATCAAAAGTTACACAAGATGCATCCTTGCATTACTATATTATTAAATAAATATTTTTAAAAACTCTTAGAAGCATGATGTATTCAATCCATTAACTACTTAGAATGGATATCTAATGTTGTACATGTTAGTAAAAAGCATAAAGGAATCAAAATTTGTCCTGATTTATGAGACATAAACAAAGCTTTCTTTAAGGATGACTTTCCATTGCCTAATATTGACATGATAGTCAACTCCACGGTGGGTTATGAGATGCTTTGACTTATGGACAGCTTTTTAGGATACAACTAGATTAGAATAGCACCAGAAGATTAAAAAAATAACATTCACCACTCCATGGGGAACATTCTATTATTAGGTAATGTTTTTTAGTCTTAATAATGTTTAATCCACCTATTAAAGAGTCATGACCATCATATTCCATGATATGATGCATGATATTGTTGAAGACTATGCTAGTGACATACTAGGCAAATAAAAAACCAAGGTCAACCATCCAACAGTGCTACATAAAATATTTGAAACACTGTGTGAGTATAAAGTCTAACTGAATCCAAAGAAATGTGTGTTTGTATTAACATCAAGAAAATTAATTGGATTCATCATGTCTCATAGGGGAATTGAAGTTGATCTAACCAAAGTCTAAGCTATAATAGAGATGTTACCACCAACCAATTTGAAGCATCTCCATAGTTTACAGGGCAAGATCTAGTTAATATGATGCTTCATATATTACTTAGTAGATAAGTGTCATCTATTTACACATCTTTTAAAGAAGGGAGTTGCATTCCACTAGGATAATCACTACCAAAATACTTTTTAATAGCTAAAATATCACCTAGCAAATCTACCTATTTTGTTACCCCTATGTCAAGAAAACAATTTTTGGTGTATCTATCAGATGCAACTAATGCCTTGGGGGCACTTCTAACTCAACATGATGACAATGGAAAATATCATGTAGTATAATACTTAAGCCATACATTGGTCACATATGAACATAACTATATGCCTATTAAAAAATCTTATTTAGCCATGGTATTCATAGCTAAAAAATTATGACACTACATGTTGAACAATAAGACCATGGTCATTTCAAAAGTAGATCCACTCAAGTATATACTATCTAAAATAGATTTACAAGGTATAATAACCAAATGGATCATACTTATTAGTGAGTTTGACATCAAATACATCAATCAAAAATCCATTAAGGGGCAATTTATTGTTGATCAGCTTGTTAAATCACCCCTTACAAACATAGATCCACTCATATTCCACTTTCTTGATGAATCCATAATGACCATCATTGACATAAATCTTGAAGAGCAATACTAAAATCTATATTTTGATGGATCATTCATGGAACATGGATCGGGGGTAGGCCTTTTATTTATTACACCATAGAAGGATCTAATTCCTAAATCATTCAGGATCAATTTTCCTTATATGAACAACATAGCCAAGTATGAAGCACTTGTCGCAAGACTTCGATAGGTAGTACTATGGAACATATCTCATCTCCAAGTTTATGGTGATTCTTAGTTAATCATAAATTAAGTCATATACCATTTCCAAAATAAAGATGATACATTGGTTCCATATAAGGCCATGGTTGACATTCTATAATAGTAAACTATAGATATCCAATTTGAGCATATACCAAGGGCTAGTAATAGAATGTCAAATGCTATGGCCACTATCAACTCTCTGATTTGACAAATAAACAAATCTAGAGATTATCAATTCCTCATTGAGAACTTGTTTACACTAGCTCATGAGCCTTCTACTATCATGATGATTTGTGATATTGTTGGTCTTAGTTCTATCTAGTTCTCAAAACTTAACAACTACCTTCATGACCAATTTTTACCACCTGACCTCTCCTAAAAACAAAAAAAAATCCTTTATCCATCACTCCACTCATTATACTCTACTTGGATCAACCCTCTACTATCATAGTTTTTATGGAACTCTACTTTGTTGTTAAACTTTGGTAGAATCTACACTATCATTATGGGAAGTACACAGAGGATTATGTGGAGCCCACTCCAATGAGGCAGTCTTATCCAAAAATCTTTTATGTACTAGTTATTATTAGCCCATAATGGATGTAGATGCAATTGTATATGTAAATAAGTGTGAAAAATGTCAATGGCATGCTAATTTGATTCATGCCCTAGCTAAGACTTTGAAACCAATGTTGACACCATGGTCATTTTCTACATGAGGACTTGACCTCATTAGGAAAATAAATCCTACATCTTGAGATGGCCATAAATATATCCTTATTACCACTAGATATTTTACTTAGTGGGTCAAAGCTATTCCCCTCACTTACGTTACTAGAAATTAGATTTACAAGTTCATGTTTAACCATCTCATCTATCACTATGGTACCCATTCCAAAATTATATTTAATAATGGAGGATATTTCAAAAATAAATATGTTAAATAGTTATGTGTTGAATACAATATTACACAACATTTCTCTACATCATATTACCCTCAAGGTAATGGTCAGGTTGAGTCATCCAACAAAATAATTGTTAACATTCTCAAAAAGATTGTCAATGATTCCAGCTATGAGTGACACCTTTAGATATTCTATGCCCTTTGGGCATACCATACCAATCATTGTACCCCCATAGGAGCCACTCCAACTCAATTATATCTGATATATAAGCTATACTTCCTATTAAGGTTGAGTTACCTTTACTTTACATATCTTTCAAGCATGTCCTAGATGATCATGACTATCGAGTAGCTCATCTACAAGAGCTAGACCTACTTGATGAAAAACATAGAGCTATGCTCAATAATCTTTAGGCATATCAGAACCAACTCAAAGGACACTACAATTAGTGCATCAAGAATAAAACATTTAAACTTGGTGATCTTGTTCTTAAATAAAACCAAAATAATACCATGGTTGAGAAGAATCATAATGGTAAATTCAAACCAAACTATATAGGGCCCATCATCATTACTATAAATAATGGATTAGAAGCATACATGTTTGCCACACTAGACAGAGATGAACTTCTTGAGCTGATGAATATTATTCACTTCAAGAGGTACTATACTTGAGCACTATAAAGTATTGTCTATAAGGACCATTTCAATTATGCCACTTTATCACTTTTATTCTCTGTATAAATATCATTCTTATCATTATTCTTAGCCTAGTACTTGTCTATTTTACTATTTTATTCTATCAGCCAAGCATGTTTTGAATCCTATCTAAATAGCCCATTTGACCTTAGTTTCACCATTAGTTGCACATTTTAGCACCAATGAATCCAATCAATTTTAGTATTTATTTTGAGAATTTTAGATAGAGATAGTATTTTGGAGTAGTATGACATAAGTTTTGATAGTTGCATCCTTTGTTTGTTGTTCCTTTCTTATCACTAATCTTCATATTAATTATAACTTCCTATGGGTAAATTAGTAACATTTATTTATGTCATTTTATCCTAGTTATAACCACCTATGGGAAAACTAGGGTTGACACTTGTTTATTATTTCTTGACTATACCAACTAGCCATTCTCTATGTTATACTATGCCTTTATCCTAATTATGCTTATTTTGTTTGAATTAACTGCTACACTAGTTAGATTCCTCTACTATAAGGTAGAACTATAGTGACTTGAGATCTTACTTTAAGATTATGTAGGAAACACTCGATACTTGTTGAGGTTAGCTCAATCACCCTAAGTCACACTCTCATCATTTTATGAGCAACCTAAGCCATGCTCTCACCATTTTTTGACATTGAACCATCTAGTGTCTCGTCATTCTCGATTGATTTAAGATACTCCAAAAATTCCAAAACCATTTGTAAAACCATTAAAAAAACCCAAAAACATTAACCACTTCTTTGCCTTAAGGATTTTGGGAACCCTTACTAAGTCACAAGTAAATCACTTATTCCATAGTTTCCCCAACCTTTTTAGCCTTTTATCCCCTGAACTTTCCATTTTTCAAGACCATTTCTATTCTTCTATTACATCCATTATGTTGTTTTAATCAGTTATCATTTTCTTCCTATTTCCTAGGAGAACTACATTTGGTCTAAAGCTTTTGTTAGATATTAGGTCCATGGAACTATGTAGGTAGCAGGCACTTGCCTAGTACATATAGAGATATCTTAGCCACCCTCTTCCTTTCCCTCTATTCCCCTATTATGTTAGTTTATTAAGTTGTCACCTACTTTCTAGGGGTAATGTCCATATGGCTTAAATTAAGTTGTTTATTTCTTTGTTGTTTTGTATGTGTGCCTATTTATTTTTTTTATGTATTGTTGCCTTGATTCAATCTATGTGCATTCATTGGGTGATTCTTTGCCTACATTTACATTTGAATCCATCCATATTCATGTGTTTACATTGTCATCATGGTTTTTATCAGTGGTACATTCTTTTCTATCAAGTATTATATTTTGGGGGTCAATCCTTATGCATATTTCAGCTAAGTCCTCATGATGTTATACCATGATGACTACCAACACATGTTACAAAAAACCTTAAATTCAAGAAGGCTATTCATCAATGGTGGCATCAACACTAACATCTTGATTCAATATCAATCATATCCTACATAGTAATTAAATAATGATTGAATTTTAACATTTGTTTAGTTTGGATGAGCATCTTCATACTAGCAGGTTATGCCAATTCATCTTTATCCTTTATATTATATTATCATCATCATCAGCCAAATTATTCATGTTTAATATAATCAAGGTCCAATTCTTATAACCACATTTGGGTAAACCATTGCACACCATCTCACCTACATTTCTCAATGATTATAACCACCTTTGGGAAAATTATTGTGTTGTCACCCCTTTACTTTTTTTGCCCATACAAGGGCATGTTGTTATCATGTTTGTTTATCCTAGTTGGGGCAACTCCATATTCTCAATGACTATAACCTCCTTTGGGCAAATCATTGTGTTTTCATACCATGTTGCCATTATCAGGGTATAATGCTTATAACTACCTTTGGGCAAACCATTGTACACCACATCACTTGTATTTTCAATGATTTTGAATAGTTTTATAAACTCATTGTGTTTTCACCACATTATTTTCCTTTCCTCTTTCCCCTCATTTTGTTTCTTTTCAAGGGACTATTTTTTGACCTACTTATGTCAACTTTTCCCTTGAGGGGGCATCATGTAGTTAGTTTATCATCATTGAATTTATAGGCATATAAGACCTCTTCATTATTTGAGAAGATGTTAATGTGACTATAGCTTACAATGCCTTCCCAAATAGTGGCAAACTATAGACACTTAAATCTACCACCAATGACCATCAATCAGGGTTTTGACCAATTCTTACCAAAATGCATAATTTAGCCTAAAAACACTAAAAACATTAAAAGAGTTGAAATTGATATATTTAAGTGCCAATTTTGGCTAGAGTTTCCTTATATGGGGTAATGTAATTTGTGAGGCAGCTAACTTTGATCAAATTATTTTGAGCCAAAATGCTAATTTTGCACTTGGGTGCTCTAGATTGCTTTTTTCTATCAAATCTCTTACACAAGACACGTGCATTTTTTTTTTGGGTGTTGATAACATCCTAAATGACATAATGGATCCAATTCATCTAACATAAAATTTGAATTTCAATCTTGTTAAATTTTGGGCCAATAACAAGACATTTTGACCATTTGATTAGTTTATACACAAAGAGCCAAGGTTTGCATCAAAGTGCTTAATCATGCTTAAGAAATAATTAAACCAAATCATGATCCTAATTAATAATTACATGGATATTTTTGAATACTTGTTTTTAGAAATGAATATTGAATAAATAAATCATCAAAGTGACATCATTTCTTAGGAAGACATCCCTAGGCCATAAATGCCACAAATATCAAGATTCAATCCTCTCATGCCTCATTAAGACCCTCCATGCCTAGTTAATTATGTCTATCCAAATTATTAATGATCCTATTTATGAATTTTAATTTCATAATTGAATTAATCCTTATCCACACATCTCTATCTTGAGATGGAAAGTTTAGGTTGATTCTAGCTATTTGCAAAATTCTATAAATAAGACTTGTCTATTGAGTTTTAAAGCTCTTAAATGCCAAAGTTATAATGTTGAATTGATTCCAAAGCTTCATGAAAATTAGTGTTATAATGTCAAAATAGTGAGCCAATCCAAACCAAGCCAAAGCCAAATAAATTTCCAAGTAGAAATGGAGGTAGCTAAGCTTCCATTGATGCAGACTTCATGAGCACAAAGCCCAACAAGCCACTAAAACAAGCATTTTAGAGCATCCAAGGAATGTGAAAGAAAGTTTTTCTCATGTTTTATTTATGTTTCCATTTTTTTTTATTAACTAATATCTCCCTAGTAACTAGGCTTAGAGATGTTATGCTAGTGTGTTTATTTCATTTTGTTTTCATTTTTGGACTAACACAATATTAACCATCCTTTCTTGAGTCAAATTACTAGTTCATAAAATCCTCCATCAAGTGTATCCTCAGAAAAAATAATTACTTTACAAGGTGGGTTGAGGTAGTTTCATTGAAGGAGGATAATGAGAGTGTTATCTTGGAGTTCCATGAAGGCATTACTACAAGGTTCAAAACTACTTATAACATAATTTTAGATAATTCACTTAATTTCATGGGTACTAAGAAAACTAATTCGGCAAGTAGTAATGGTATATATTTGAGTACATAATCCAACTATTACCTTTAGCATAATGGGTTACCTAAGTCTACTAATAAGATCCTAATCAAAATTATCAACAAGACCTTAGATAAAAATCAAAGAGCTTGGCACAATGAGTTGAATACAACCTTACGAGCTAATAGAATCAATCCTAAGATGTCAACAAGTAATTCTCATTTTATTCTTATTTATGGAAGAGACTGTAGGATATCCATATCCCAAGAATAGTATGCCTTAGAGCTAGTACATCAATTATAATTTCTTGAAAATACTCTAATGGAGGTGAGATTGATAGAGTTTATGGAGTTTCAAGATACTATATATAATTCTCACAAAAACATGGACCATCATCAAGTTCTAATGAAGAGATCCTTTGATAAGAAATCAACTCCAAGAGTTTTCCAAGAGGGTGATATAGTAATAAAGTGGGATGAAGATAGAATAAATATAGGAAAACATACCAATTTTGATACTTTATGGAGTGGGACATACATCACCATCAATTTAATGAAAATTAACTCCCTTCAACTAGCAAGAATGAATGGTAAGGAGTTACCTATTCCTATAAATGGGATCCACTTGAAATCCTACTATTGATGAGATAAAGGTTAGTTATGTATATAATATATAAGGTGTTCATTGATTTTTTATAATTATTTTAATTTATGTCAAGTATTATGTCATTTTATTTCAAGTTTTATGTCATTGATGCCAACGTACATTTGGTGAAGATGCATGGTGAGTGGTCTATGATGTATGAGTTTATGTGTGATGAGGAAACCATGTGAAAAGAGAGAATTTGAAGGAAACCTAATGTATCTATAGTGATATAAAATTTTAAGGAAAAATAATGAATCTTCTAATGTTTATGTCAAAATTTAAGTCAATGTAAAATGTTTTGATTACTAGTCCTTAAGTACAAGGTATCTTGTAAAGCCTATTCATGGCACTAGTCATTACTTGTAAAGTCCTAGTGAGAAGGATTGAGCATGGTGGTCTAATGAGATGGATGCACATAGGTATAATATTATGTATAAGGTTATTTTATCATGCATATAAGTCATTTTATTATTTATGAGAGTTTCAAGTTAATCCTATAGGGGTAAGACCTTAAGTCTAAGTCTACAACTAAACTAAATCTAGACCCTGCCTAACCAAATGAAGTGTTTTCAATGACTATGAATGATGTAAAGTAGTGTCTGATCATGAGAGAGGTTTATTGAGTTTTAAAATTAATTTTATATATAATGGAAAGAGTTATGAATTTTAGTTTAAAGGCCTAATGTGGTTTGTAGGTCAAGGTCTAAGCAAGAAAAAGAGAGAGAGTAAGCCTAATGGGGTATCAAGGTTAGTTTACAAGTAAACTATGAATATATAATCATGGTAAGAGGTAATATATATACTTTTAAATCATTTTTACATGGTTTAAGGTCATTGTTTTCAATATAAGGCATGAAAAGTCATTTTGAGGTCTCTCATGTGCATAGAATGAAGGGTTCTCAGCCTGAGATGGACTTTTAGGTGTTTATTGGCATGTGTAGAATATTAATTAGAACCTAATATATTAATTAGAGATGGTTATGGGTCTTATATAATATCTCTAAGAATTATTTTTTGTAAATAAAATGAAATCCTTTAAGAATAATCGTTAACACTAGAAATAATGTTAACCCTCTCTAAAACCCTAACAATGACACCATGTAAAATATCTTGTTCTAAAGTTCTCAAGATGTATTTTTATGGATATTTAAGTTATTTAAGGTTGTATTAAACTCTCACAGTCACCTCTATGTGTGATTGATTTTTCAGGTAAGTGAGTAGACCCTATAAGAAAGGCCTTGTTTCTCAGATATTTACTTTAGCAGTCAGAGTTGACCAATTCAAAGTTGATAAATGGATGGAGAAATAATATTGAGAATTTTATTTTATGTATATGTTTGTTTATTATCATTTTATATCCCTAAAGTTTGTTAAACTATTCATCTAATGCAACATATTGCTAATTGTCCTAATGGTGCAAATAGTGAGAAACCTAGGTAGAAGTGAGAAGGTGATTAGGGATGTGTTATCATGGATTAAAGATGAATCCAAGTTAATTAATAAGTTATTAAATAATTTTAATACATTTTAATTTTGGATATAATTTTTAGATATCTTTAAATATATTGAAAATGTTGCTCATAAGTTGACCTATCTAGTACAAGTAAGATAGTGAAGGTGTAAGGTTGAGATTGGTCTACAAGACCAACATTTACATTTAAAAATGTTATATTTATATATAATAAGTATATAATTATATAATAATATCATAAAAATTCAGTATAATTCTTTTAAAATGAACATACATGTATTGAAATTTATTTTAACCATGACTGTGCTTCAAGGTAAACTAGCAGTTCTGGGTAAGTAAGTTGTAGTGATGAGTTTGAAAATCTATGACATAAGTTGATGTATATTATTAGAATTATGTTTTTTATGAATTTAATTACCAATAAAATTTTTTAATAATCTTTTAAGTTAGTGTAAGAGTTTTAAATATTGAAGCCAAAATGGCTTGATTGGATGAGTAAGGTCTGTGAGAGAGAAGGTCAACAAATTGATCTACAAGAGCAATAGTTGCCATTAGATAATATGATATTTTTATTGGATTTTGTTATGATTATGTTTTAGGATATTTTTCATGAATTTTAAGTCTTTTACTTTTTTCTTTTATGTATCATAAGTTTAAATTCTCCATGACTATGTTTTGAGGCTAGTTGGTAGTTCTGAGTGGGCTATTTACAAATAAGGGTTTGAGTCCTTTTGACCTAAGTTGTGAATTAAAAATATTTTTTTTATGACCATGAGGTTATATATATTATATATGTGTGATTTTTTCCTTGATTATTTATCTAATTTATGTTTATCTTTAGCTTTGTTAGATAGACTTTTTGGGTATGCATAAGCCTAATTGTGAATAGTACTAATGGTGTGCTTCAAGTAGTGGTTGGACCTAAAAGGTGTTATGGAGCCTAGATAAAATTATAATTAGTATATTTTAGTTTAATATGATATTTTACATCAATTTTATGTGTTTTAATGTGCTCAATGAAGATAAAGTGTACCATGTCCTAAAGTAGATCTAATGGGAGTATATCTCCATGAGACCTAAAGATGAAATAAGGCCTAATTCAGTTAGGTAAGAGTTTAAAGGGAATAAAAACATGTTTTATACATGTTTATGAGATATAATAACATATATTACATGGATTAAATAAGAGGGTATAGGTTTTTTTCTGACCAAGAAGGATATGAGTAAGAAACTTGTATATATACAACACAATTTTAGGTTTATAAGTGTGTGAATAGAGTAAGTGAATAAAATAATATTTTTTAGAGAATAATGAGGTATTTTAGACCATTATATTAGTTTCATTGATATTTTATTAATATTTTATATTAGTTATGGATATTATGATCAAGGTCATATGACCTAATCAAGTTAAGAAGAGGTCTAGTTAAGTAAAGAAAGCTAGAGGTTAGTTTGAGAAGGATAAAAGTGTGTGAAGAGATAAAGAAGGATATAATTATCTATTTTATAATAAAAAATGGGTTATAAATATGATAAAAATTTTAATTTTATTGAGTTGGTTTTGATTCATCTGGGGGGTTGGTGCTTCCTTTCATGTGGGTGCTTGTTAAAGCCTCGCTGAGTTGGTGTTTAGCTAGTTGGGGTTGGTACTCCATGTGAAGTGGGTGATTCACAATATTTTATGTTTGTATTATATTAATATATTACATATGTAGATATAAATGGTTTTCCTTATCCTTTATGTTTTCTCACATATGTGATGTGTTCTTATGTTTCATTCATATGTGGATAGGTGTTTATGCATATTAGATATATATGCTTGTTTGAATAGTCTATGATTGATTAAGTAAAATTGATAAGAAAGTTTTTTAAATATTAATTCACCCCCCCCCCAATATAAATAATTTTTCTTTCAAAATTTTTTATCAAATATTGGTCCTTTTGAAGTAGGTATAAAAACCTAAAGGAGATCCTAGAAGTAAGGATGGCTAGTCAGTAAGTTCAAGGTGGTTTCTCTACCAGTAAGGCTCCATTATCCAATGAATCATGAAGATATATTTTATTTTTAAAGGTCATGATATTAGGTAGTTATTTTTGGATGGCTATATTGTTCCTCTTATTCCACCAAAAAACACAATAGGTAAGAAAGCCAGTAAAAATAACTCCAAGGCAATGAATGCCATACTTTGCAGATCATCAGAGGTAGAGCTTATGAATGTGATGCATTATGTATCAGCCAAAGAGATATGTGATAAATTGAAGACCATATATTAATGAGACACCATGGTGAATATGGCCAAGTTGTATGCCAACTAGAAATATTTTTAAAGTCTGAAGATGAGTGAAAATGAAAAAATTGCATCTTACTTGTTGAAGGTTAATGAAGTTGTCAATGTCATTAGAGGATTAGGAGAAGTGAAAGAATATATATTTGTCTAAAAGGTATTGAAATCACTAACTCTTAAGTTTGATTCTAAGGTATTTTTAGTAGAAGAGATGCAAAATTTAGACAATTTAGAGATGGATGGACATCATGGCATCTTGAATACCTATGAGATGAGAAAAAATGAAGGAAGACCCCCCAAGAAGGAAGCATATTTCAAAGTTGAGAATAATTAAAACCTCAAGAATTTTAAGGATGAGTTATGTTCATATGTTGATGATGATGAATTGATATCCATGTTTACGAAGAAATTAAGGTTTATATCTAGTAAGTACAAGGGTAAGTTGTCCTTCACATGTTTCAACTATGTTAAGATTGGTCACTTTGAATCTAAGTGTCATAACAAGGGCAAGATTGATCATGATAAAGAACATGATAAATATCATGGAGATTATAGGAAAGTTTATAAGCCTAACAAGAAAAAGAAAGAGTTCATAAAGTGTGAAAGTAGGAAAAGTTCATTTAATAACAAGAAAAGTTTATATATCAAAAAATACAACTCATCTGATGTAAGTGACTCAAGTACATCTGATAGTGATGATGGTAGTAAGGAACCTAAACCTAAAAATAATAAAAACTTATTCATGGCCATAGAATTAGATAATGAGGGTTTATAAAATGGGAAAGTCCTTATGTTTGATATAGAATGAGATGAAGAAGAATCTAAAGTGAACCTTGAGGCAAAATTGGTAAGTGGCCTATAGGAGTTAAAGTTCTAAACAATAAAGAACCAAAAACTAAGATCATTAGTTAAAGACTATGAGGATTAGATTGGATTTTTTGAGGAGAGACTAAGTAACACTTCCATGGAGTATGATGAGATCATTAATCATATTGAATCACAAATGGAGATAGTCATTGTAAACCTAAAGGATAAAGAGGAAGAATTCACTAGGTATGAAATTGAAGTGGAATCCTTGAAAGTTGAGTTGGATAAAGAATATAGAAAGGTGAATACCTTTGTGAATTTTGAAAAGAGAATTAAGTATCTAGATGTCTTGAGTATTCAAAAGTCTAAAATTGATAAGACAGGTCTTGGTTTCAAAGAAGACCAAAAAGAAGTAACTCAAGTGAAGGAGAAGGATATTGAAGACAAGAAGGTCAACATAAAAAAAAAAACCTATCAAATAGCCTAATGCTATGTGGTATGCTAGTTCATTTAATGGTTACTATTTTGTATGTAGTTAGTTTGGTCATAGAGCAAGAAAGTGTTGAAGACTCTCCAAGAATGAGTACTTGTGGGACTATGGAAGGAGTAACATTTCACATCAGTTAAGATTTATGCATGAGGTTGTTTTCTACATATGTCATAATGTAAGACACATTGTAATATTCTATCCTAATAGAGTTAAAAATTCATCAAGTCAAAACAAGAGGTTTGAAGCTCTTAGAGTGTAAGATAAAAGGCAAATGAATGTGTGGAAACCAAAATAACAAAGGCTAGTCATGATCAGTCTATAAGCTCAAATAGACTACTTTATATGATATATCATACCTCAAATAAGAAATAAAGTTAGGAATGTCTATTATCATCTCATCTTGATGATTAAATGGTTGATGTGGAGATTAGGCCTATATCTCCAATCAAGCCTAAATGGATATTGAAGAATATTTAGTATTATGAAGCATGGATATCTAGGAATCACTTAAACTTGTGTTGTTTTAGTGATCTATAGAAAGAGGTGACTCCATTAGGATTCATGGAGATACTATTCAACTAGCAGAAGCATGGTAGATGCTTGGTTTGAGGGGAGATATTCAGGTTGTTGATTGAGCTTGATCTATGTTGAGAAGTTGTCTTATAATATTAGATGATTTAAAGGAGGTATGCATGGAGTAATGGGGATAATTTTTCATTAATGATTCATATTCAATGTGTTGATCTTTTTTTTAAATAAAGTGTGATTTTAGATATCAGTTATGGAGGACCTTTATCATTAATGTCAAAGGGAG
This sequence comes from Torreya grandis, assembly GCA_037957365.1. Taxonomy (NCBI): domain Eukaryota; kingdom Viridiplantae; phylum Streptophyta; class Pinopsida; order Cupressales; family Taxaceae; genus Torreya; species Torreya grandis. The sequence continues at coordinate 1,224,959 of JARHVA010001401.1, read as the reverse complement.
AGAAAGTTCAAGAAGGGAAATGAGAGTGATTATATTGAAGAATCTTTTCTAACAATGAAAAAGGGGGAGTTTTTTGAGAATTGTTGTCACTGATGTCAAGGGTGATGTTAAGGTTGATTTCATTGATCTCAAGGTGCATCTAGTGAAGATGCATGGTGAGTGGTCTATGAGGTATAAGTTTTTGTGTGACAAGGAAACCATGTGACAAGAGATAATTGAAGGCAACCTAATGTATCTCTATTAAGATAAAATTTGAAGGAAACCTAATTATTATTTTGAGGTTGATGTCAATATTTAGGTCAAGGTAAGCATGTTTTGAGTGCTAGTCCTTGAGTACAAGGTGTCTTGAGAAGCCTGGTCATGGCATTGGTCATATCTTGTAAAGTCCTAGTGAGAAGGTTTGAGAATGGTGGGATAATGAGATGGAGGATAATAGGCATAAGAGGTTACATAAGTTTTATTTATAATTCATTTGAGGCATTGGAGCACTCAGGAGAGTTTCAAGGTAAGCCTTTAGGGATAAGACCTTAAGTCCAAGTCTAAAACTAGACTAGTTCTAGACCTTGCCTAACCTAATAACGTGTCATGAAGTGTTTTCAAGGTCTATAAAGGATTTAAAGTAATTTTTGAGAATTATATAGGCTTATTTAGTATTAAAATGAGGTAGAGATCATATAGAAAGAGGCATGAAGGTTATTTTTAAGGCCTAATGTGGTTTGTAGGTCAAGGTCTAAGTAAGCAAAAGAGAGAGAATAATCCTAATGGGGTATCAGGATTAATTTACAAGTAAAGTGTTAATATTTGAGAATGTATATAGGTATGATATGTTGTTTCAATAATTTTTAAGGTTTGAGGTCATGTTTTGTGAGATAAAGCATGAAAAGTGGTTTTGAGGTCTCTCATGTGGATAAAATGAAGGGTTCTCAACCTGAGAAGGACTTTTAGGTGTTCATTGGCATGTATAGCCTCTACATGTGAACTTGAGCTGTCAAAGAGAGATGTTTAAGTGTCATAGCTACTATATCCAAGTATTAGTCTTGGAAATAAGGGGCAATCCTTTATGAACAATCATTAACACTAGAAATAATATTAACCCTATCCAAAACCCTAACAATGATCCAATGTAAAATATCTTATTATAAAGTTAGAAATATGGATTTTTATGGATATTTAAGTGATTATATGTTGTATTTAACTCTCCAAATCATCTCCAGGTGTGATTGGTTTGTTAGGTGAGTGAGTATACCCTACAATAAAGGCCTTGTTTCTTAGAGATTTATTATAGTAGTTAGAGTTAAACAAGTCAAAGTTTATAAATGGATGGAGGACAAAGATTGAGAATTGTATTTATGTTCTTGGTTTTTTATAATTAAATTATATCCCTCAAGTGTGTTAAACTGGTCATCCAAGACAACCTATCACTAACATGCCTAGTGGTGCAAATAATGAGAAACCTAGGTAGAAGTGAGAAGGTGATTAGGGATCTGTTATCATGGATTAGGGATGAATACAAGTGCATAGACAATTTTTTCAAAGATTTTAAGACATGTTAATTTTGTATATAGTTTTTGGAGGTCAATAAATATGATGATGGAAATGTTGCTCATAAGTTGACTTGTCTAATACACGTAAGATAGTGAAGGTGTAAGGTTATGAGATTGGTCTACAAGACCAATATTTACATTTTACCATGTTATTTTTATATCTAATAATTGTATAATTATCTAATAATATCATATAAATTCATTTTAAGTCTCTAAAAATGATCATATAGGTGTTCAAGTCATTTTTACCATAATTATGCTTCAAGGCAAACTGGCAGTTTTGGGTAAGCAAGTTGCAGTAATGAGTTTGAAACTCTATGCCATGAGTTGATGTATCTTATGAACTTGATTTTTTTGTTTTTTAATTTAGTGACATATCCATGATTTTTATAATCTTTGAATTTAATATAAGAGGTTGAAACATTGAAGCCAAAATGGCTTGATTGGTTGAGTAAGGTTTGTGAGAGAGAAGGTCAACAAATTGATTTGCAAGACCAATAGTTGTCAGTATAGATTATGGTATTTTTTATGGATATTTTTAAAAACATGTTTTATTATATTTTTCATGAATTTTAATTCCTTTATTTTGTTATTATATGTATCATAAGTTCAAATTTTCCATGACTTTGTTTTGAGGCTAGTTGGCAATTTTGAGTGGGCTATTTATAGAGAAGGGTTTGAGTCCTTTGCCCTAAGTTGTGAAGTAAAGGAATATGGTGATTAAAATAATTTAATATATATATATATAAATATATATTACAATGATTTTTTTGATAATGGGTGTTTTATCTTTAGTTTTGTTAGACATACTTTATGGATATGCACAAGCCTAATTGTGAACAGTACTAATGGCATTCCTCAAGTAGTGGTTAGACCTAAAATGTGTTATGCAGCATAGATGAAATTATAAATGGTATATTTTAATGGAATATGATATGTTCCTACCATGTTATATGTTTAAATGTGTTCAAGGAAGATAAAGTGTAACATGTCCTAAAGTAGATCTAATGGGACTAGGTCTCCATGAGACCTAAAGATGAAATAAGGCCTATTTGAGGTAGGTCAGACCTATAGGGACTCAAATAAAATTTTATACATGTTATGAGATATCCTAAGATCTATTACATGTCTGACCTAAGAGATTAAGGCTTTTTGGTTGACCAAGAGGGATATGAGTAAGAAACTTGTATATATACAAGGTAGTTTTAGGCCTATGAGTGTGTGAATAGAGTAAGTGAATAAAATAGTGTATTTTAGAGTATGAGGTATGATATACCATAATAGGATTGTAATGGATCTTTTATTAATATTTTATAGATATTTTGGATATGAGGATCAAGTTCATATGACCTAATCAAGTCAAGATGAGGGCTAGTTGAGCACAAAAGGCTAGAGGCTAGTTTGAGAAAGATAAAAGTGTGTGAAGATATAAAGAAGGAGATAATCATATATTGTATAAGAAAAAAGGGGTTCTGAAGGTTATCAAATGTTTTATGTGACTGATTTAGTGCTAATTCATCTAGGTTTTTGGTTCTTCCTTTCAATTGGGTACTTGTTAAAGCCTAGTTGAGTTGGTGCTTAGCTAGATGGGGTTGGTCCTCCATGTGAAGTGGATGCTTCACTAAATTTGATGTTTTCATTATAGGACTATATTTAATTTATATATATCAATGGGTTTTACTCCCCTTGAGGTTTTCACACACATGTGATGTGTTCTTACATTTCATGCTTATGTGGATAAGTGTTTATGCATATTATACATATATATATATATATATATATATATGCTTATTTAAATATTATATTATTTCTTAAGTAAAATTGATAAGAAATTTTTATAAATAATGATTCACCCCACCTCTTAGTCATTTTTATTCCAACATTTATATCTTTGTGTGTTTTCCTTATGTGTTTGCTTCCTAGATATTGTTTGGTGTGGTTTTTTAGTCTATTAAAATCCATTTAAATATTAATATAGTGTATAGGTGACTCCTTATCTCAATGTATAGGATAAGGATACTAGTCTTTGGCATAGCTATCTTACCACCCCAAGGAAATAACCAAAATGTTGACTAGTTTTACCCCAAGTTAAACTATGTCAATCCCTTATATAGTTAAAACTTTCATAGGGTATCTTAATTTGGAAAATGTGCACCATGGTCTTAAATAAGGTCATATAATATGTTAGTCTTTGCCATATTTGTTCACCCTGTCTTATGTCATATTAGGCCATCTTTTGCATCATATAATAGATTTCTACATAATTTTCATAAAGGACAAAGGTTTCAATATGTAGACTAATGTATAACATGTCAAATAATTTTAGGGAGTTATTTGAAACTAAAAATTTGATAGGTTCACATAGAAAAGAGGATATCACTATAAAATAGATAGTTTTATGTAGATGTATGACTTGAGTGACATAATTAGAATATGGGAGGACTTTAGGAGAGTCATTTTAGATCATCAAAAGTAATTTTTAGGTTTTATAATATTTCACAATTCCAAAAAATTAAGAAACCAACTTCTCTCTCCCATCACTATCTTGGGTAGGTCCATAAGCTCAATCAATTTTTAGTTAGTATGGATAGAATCAGTAGATTTCAAGTGAGTGAAGTTTATGGGTGATATTAGTCTATTTGATATTATATTACATGGCCATATTTATAAGAGTGGCGGTCTATGATTTATGAACCATCACTAAGAATGTTAGTGACTCCAAACTACTTACATAACCCTAACACCTCATTTGTTCTCATATTTTGCATCAGTTTATGTGAACTAGTTGGTGTAAGTAGGTTGGAAGATTATTTTCATTATATTTGTGTTGGTATCAAATGTTTTTTCATGTTTTAATTTAAAATTATTATCAATACTATCCTCCTTGTGCTAAGAGTGAACACCATTGATTTTTAGAACATGGTTTCATCAATTATAGTGTTTTATTCTTTTATCAGTGGATTTAAGAGAAAGATAGTACCCATATATTTCTACCCTTAGAGCATGGTCATTTATTTCTCTACTTGAATTTTATATTCAAGAGTGATAATTGTGGATTTCTAAGCCTAAGACATAATAAAAATCAAGAAGTCTTAAAATATTCACCTATAGGATTGTGTGAGAATGTTCAAATAGTGGTTTCTAAAGATGTAAACTTCATGTTGGAGCCTTGAAATGTTTGAGGTTGGTTTACAATCATATAAATGTTTAGAAATGGTTAAATACACACTCAAACCCTTGATTAACATGCACAAAGTTGGAGTGTTTAAAATTTTCTTGGTGGAGATGTTACCTTAACTTCTTCAAAATAAGACTTTGATCAACATAGTGAAGATATATGAGGTATAGAAAGGCCTAATGTTTTATTTCTTATCTATTAGGATTAGTAGTCTCACTTGAACATAAATAAAAGGTGTTTGGTAAATAGATAATTATGGTAAATTAAATTTGAAACCATCTAAGCTTTTACTGAAAATATACAATGAAAGACCTTGTAATTGAGACCAAATGGTCTTATAACTTGTAAGTAACACCTATGGTGTTGATTAAAAGGAGTGATGCATGGTTACAAGGCCTATATGATTCCATTAAATTTTTTATGTGGTATTAATGACCTAAAATGAATCAAAGAGATGGAAACACCATGCTCAAGGAAGGAATCTACACCTACAAGAAATCTTTGGATTTCCTAAGTAGGGATACCTATAGTTTAGACTTAGAGTATATAATAGTCTAAGCTAAAAAAGGATGCACTTTGGTTGATGAAAATAACTTTATATGAAATGGTATTATTTATTCAATATAGAACCAAAACATGGAAACATAATACTCAAATACTAATACACACCTATAGGCATCCCTTGATGCACCTAATGAACATCTTTAGTTTAGCCCATACACAAACTAGTCTCATGCTAATAAAAAATTTAGGTTTGGTTGATAGGTAGAGACATAGGTTGAATATTATCACATGTATTTCAACCTAATATGGATTTCATAATGCTTACAAATTATCCTCAAAGTCAAGGAAGAATAAAGACAACCATAATTTAGAGTTCTTAGACTCAGCCAAAAAACCCTACTTATAGTCATTCTTTCAAGAAACTAGTATTAAGATTTTGACACATTTGGAGGATAAAAAGGTATGAAAAATATTTTAATATTTCTATATCAGGTCATTATTAACTAAAAAATATCATCATATCCTTAGTTGAGATAAACAAATAAGTGAAGTATCCTTTATTTTGTCTCAAACAGAGGGTACTTGAGAACCATGCAATTTGCAGATCTAATGTGTAAATAAAGAAGGGATGAAATTAAAATATTTAAGTGATTTTTGTAATATGTGTAGAATTTAAATAAATATAAATAAATGTATATAATAAATTTCGTTCAATGAGAACACCTACAAGTGGTCATACACACAAGCACACAGTCTAGGTCTATTAGGCCTAGAACTAGACCTAAACCCTCAGGGTGTTTTGTTTATTTCACATGACCACAATATCCTTACAAAAAAATTATGAAATTTAGGGGATAGTGGAGAGTATAAAATAACCATTATATTGTAGATAAATATCTCAAATTAGCCATTTTGTCTTAAACCTCTCTCAGGGGTACCCAGAACATAGTCAAGGAACTCGAGAGCCATCTTCAGTTACTCATATTTATATGTAAAATTTGCATGGTTCCTCAATAATATATGGATATTTGATATGGGTCATGAATTCAATATTTTTGGAATTGGTTTAAGGGTTGGATATCTAACCTTTATGAATCAGCACTAAGAAACTAAGAGGCCTAAAGCCCTTTCATAAACCCAATGGAGAAAATAATGAAAATATATGAATATTAAAGGATTTTAATGTCCTTTAAAATATTATTTACCTTTGTGGAACTCTCACATTATCCTCACCATCAATTTTTATGTATCATCACTTGTATGAACAATCTTAATTCAATATCTTTTGTAGGATTTTATGTGCTTTATAGGTGCATAAAAAATGGGTAGATTAAAGTCATTATGGAAGGTGTGTAGAGACTTAATATAACATCTCACACTCAAATAACAGCATGTTTGTGCATAGAAACACCTATGGTAGACCATTAATTATAGGTAGTCTGAGATATCATAGTGAGAGGAGAGAGTGACTGCATATGAGAAAGATGTTAAGTGTTGGATTGAGTTTCATTTAAGTCCATATGTTAGAATAAAATGAAAATAGGGTATGATGAGATGTATAACACCTTTTCAATGATATTTATTTGAGAAACTACAAGTCAATTGAATGATAAATGTGAAGATAGGCCTAGAAGGTCTAATGAGTGGCTGATAGGGAGTGAATAACAAATGTCCATGAGGATTTCAGTAGTTTAAGAGTATATAATGACTATAATAATTAGGTTTTTACCCACTTAAGATAGTGCATATGTTTCAAGGATTCCTAACATGGTTTAGAGTAATCAAGTTAGCTCACCACTTAAGTGTAGTTTCCAAAAAGAACATGAAGATTCTCTTTGCCAACTTGAGGGAGAATTATGCATTTATGATGGAAACTTATCCATGATGCCTTATTGTACTATTTTTTACTTCATTCTCTTTATTTTTAATTATTTTATAAGTCTTGACACTTGGCATTGTGAATTTTTATCTTCTCTTCTCTCTCCTTTCCTTTATTCTATATATGCAAGCCTTTTTTTGGCATTTATATCAAATATTTGTTGGTATGGTGAAGCCCTTCTAGTTTGAATACTAAATTTTGCCTTTGAATAAATATTTGAAGATATTTTTTATTATATAATTCCTTGTCTAAGTGTGTGGATTAGTGAAAATATGAATGATAAGTGATAATCACCTATCCTTGCATTCATCTTACTCTCTCATGTTGTGTGCAAGTAGTTCACTCTCTAACATGTCACATGGAGTGTAGTTAGTGTCATTATTTCTATCTAAGTGTAAGGAGTAGCATTAGTGTCTATTATTACTCCTTTTGTCCATTTACCTTGAGAAGTGTAATGCATATCACCTTCATATTTGAAATACTTATGTTAGAGTATTCTATAAGTTTGAAGATAGTCTTGTGAACAATAATTCATAGTTCAGGCCATGGTAGTCTAGTGGATGTCAATTTGGTGTATCACCTTGTTATAATAGGTTATTTTCATGCTCCTTTCCATCCCTTTTCATCCAAAAAAATAATTAGTGTAGGTGATAATCTATCAAAGACTAACCTAGGGAGATATCCCTTAAACCTATAGGTTTACCTCTACTATAGGAAACCTACAGGCCCAGAGGTAATCTAATGTTTCACTCAATCTAGATATGGATTTAATAACATCTCTAGGGTGAAATATAAAGTGAAAACAAAACCTTAAGGAAAAAATAGGGTTTGGTAATGTTAAATCAATATACAATTTTACCAATATTTTTTAACCTAATTTGGATTAATTACTTAATCTAATTAAGATATAAAATGTTATAATGATTTAGATCATAAAGTATGAAAATAAAGAATATTTCTAGATGTATAAGATTAAAATTGATTTGATAATGACACATGGTAAATATGGAATACAAAATAAATGAAGAGATACTTATAATTTCCTTATACTATGTATGACTGAGATAGGTGGTAGGAAATAAGGTAGGGTAGAAAAATTACTATGATTCACTCGATGCATGTTTTGGATATCTATGCATGCCTAGATAGTAACTTCATACTTAGGTTGGTAATGTCCACCACTATGTTCTTAAGTAGAAGTTTTTTTCCCTAGATATTGTAATTCTCTATTTTAGTACAAGTGAACCTATATATAATTCTATTATATGGGTTATCTAAAGGTTTGATCATATGCATGTCACCAATAAATCCATATCCTTCAAAAAAACCTAAATCCACATATAAAGGAGTAAAACCTATGAAAATTTGGGAAGTGTGATAGACTAAGCTGACCCTAATGATTGACCACTACATATATATCCAATATTTTGAAGAAGTAAATAAAGCCACATTTAGTCATTACCCTTAGTATGAATGTGAAATTGTTCTCTTTTGATATATAAATTCACCTAATGATCTAGATTTATAAACTCGACAATGTTCACTCTTTACTTGGCTTGGTATGAATGATTTAAACTTATATGATGACTACTCCTTGTGATTGATTTGAAATTTGGGAAGAATATGGTAGGTTTTTTCAATGTGAATTTGTTTATATATGCTTGATAGATGATTTTTAGATATATAATAAGTCTACATTTGATTTGTATTTATATTCATCTCTTTGGGTAATTTATCATGCCACCAAAATGTTAGGAAAATGGGTTGACCCATAGGAATGATTTGATTTTGAAAGTTGGTCTTTGCTTGGTGAAATTTGTATGGTAATGATTGAATCTAAAATTAATGTCTAGAGATAGGAACATTAAATTGATGATTCAAAGATGTTTAATTATCATAGTTTATTGATTTAACATAGATTAAGATAATTCCTAAGGTGGCTAATAATAATTTGGAAAGATTGGACCCATATATAGCATGTGGATGTGGGCTAATGGTAAATAAGAGGCATATATGTGTCCACAAGTCATGTAGGGTGAACTTAGGTCAAAATTGACATTTCCAAGTGTCTAGTACCAAATTTTAGTGTCTACACTTTGAAAACCTCCCTTAAGTGTAAAATTTATAAAAAAAGACTTAGCCCTTCCAAACCTATAAATTTAATGGACCAAGGAAAAACCACTATAATGGTTGTGCAACCATTTTAAAAGTTTAATAAACAACCTAAAAATTTAAAAAACTATGGTGACAATTATATTAACATCCACAATGGTTACATAATTGCCATTTACATGTAGCAATAATTTTTCCACCACTTTTGAGACTATACATGTAAATTAAGAATGCATTTTTGAATTATTTTTCATGTTCCCTTTTAATTTTTTCTTGTGATTCACCCAATTAGATTTATATCTACCCATTTAGTCTCCAAATCAATCTTAGACAACTCCAAATCATTTTGTAGTGAACTCGTAGCCAATTCTAATGAACTACCAATTATCTCAATTACCTTATTTCTAAAATAAGCTTGTGTATGATGAAATTAGGACTGAAAATTGTGATAGTTGGATATTGCTTCATTATTAAATTTAATTATAGAAATAAATTTTATCAAAGATAAAGGATAAAAAATCCACCTTATGTCATTTTATTGAATCCCAACCATATACTAGTTATAGTTTTCTTTCACCTTTTTCTTAATAAGAGTTAAATATTCATAAGTGAACATCTTGAACTATATCACTATGTACCTTTTTATTTCATCTTGAGTTTCTATGTACCTAGGGATATGATATATTATTGTATATGGGTTGATGGAGATGCCGACATGTGGCACACATCCCCTTAGTTAGTTATATGGGTACAATATATTAGGATAATAGAGTAACTTGTGGAAGTAGTACATTGGGTAATGGTTGTCCTACATTGGGATTAAGAGGTTACCCATCCATGGGTTAGATAGATGTATATATAGGAGATGATTATCATGGTAAAGATATCAAGTAAGCATTGAGTCTTCTATTGTAACAGGATATTGGAGGTTGTCCCCTCGAAGAGACATTGTGGATTTATTCCTTCCTAAAGGAGTATTATATGGTGTTTCCCTACCTTAAGGGTATTTTTTCATATATTGAATATCAAGTGGCATCAGAGCTTTGATTTGGGTAATTTATCTAGAGTGAAACCCTAATTTCACTATATCTTTTGAAATATATGGAATTTTTATTCGAAATTTTTATTGGAGATGTAAGAAGATATAAGAGAAGCACAATAAAAATTTTAGAATTTTTTGAGTTGTTTTGAGTTAATTGTTGTGATTTTATGGTTTTTCATATATTCAATCTACAGGTCAAAATTTGTGATATTTTTTCAAAACAATTTGACTAAGGTTCCAATATCATAAGAGGAATCTACAGTAATAATTTGGGACTTTTTGGATCAGTTTTGTATGAGTTATTGATATTTTAGGGTTTCATGAACCTTAATTTTTTTGTGGATCATGGAGTTGCAAACATTTTTAGGGGAAGATGATATTGATGCTAGAGAATAGTAGCTCCTTTTGGAGAATCATTTTTAAAAAAATTGGGCAAAGAGGATTACTTCATTTTTTATCTGGGCTTGCACTACATTGGTTTGATCAGTTGAGCTATACAGAAAGGTTTTCTTCATGGAAAGAAATGGAACAGATCTTTTTAGATCGATGGGCTATAAAACAAGAAGTATAAAAATAAGAAGCAGTAGAAGAAGAAGAAGTAGAAAAATAAGAAAAAGAAATAGAAGAATCATTAGAAGAATAAGAAGAAGTAGTAGTAGAAGAAGCAATAGAAGAAGAAGCAGATGAAGAAGAAGAAGAAGAAGAAAAAGAAGAAAAAGAAAAAGAAGAATTGGATGATAAGGGTTCAAAATTTGGCTCCAAAGAAATCCGAGTCAATTTTTCAATTTTATGGATGAATTCAAAAGAAGAATGTGGTTGTGTCCATAAACCTTACCAGCAAGTATAACTTCATTAACATGAATGTGGCCAAGCATCTACATGTTCAAGAAAATAATATTAAGGAGGTTAAATTAGATGGTAATAATATTTCATTGTTTAAATATTTGAATCTCATTATGGAAAAATATGTTTTGCATTCAGATTTTTATGCTTTGGATATGGATGATTTGGATATAGTTCTTAGATATCCATGGTTAGAGACTTTGGGAACAATGAATATTAATGTTTAGAAAATTTTCATTAAGTTTTGGTATAAGAAAAATAATATCACTTTACAAGATATCATAGTGAAAAAGGCACCAATAAAAATCTAGGTAGATCATATGGATGATATTGAAACAGGTGATGAAGATCATGATGAAGATTCAGATGATATAGATAAAGACACACTACAAATGAACACGTCATATACTCAAGAGACAAAGAAGGAAAAGGTGTAAGAGGTAGAATCAAAGGTAGATAAGGTCAAGGTATTGTAAAAATTTGAGGTATATAGACACCCACATCATCATGAGAGGAAAAAATCATGGAACTAGGTGAGGAAGTGTCATAACAACAATCATTTTGTCTGTATAGGAAATAAAATTTCCAATCATTATGGATATGTATGGAATCCAAAGAAAAAATACTATGGCACATGTAATGAATGGGTAAATTTCTATGAATATTCATGGAAGAATACCTACTATGGTCATGGTTAGAATCAGAGAAGCATAGTGAAATATGGTACATGGAATAAAAAGAGGAATAATTATGCTTAGACACCAAAGTAATATAATTATGATCATAAATGAAATTAGAGGAGCACAATGGATTTTGGATACAAGCTTGGAGAGATAACACCTACCAAGATCACATATGGATGGTTAGATGATCAAGATTGGAGACAAGTGTGTAATGATTTGAAGTACACTCATTATTTGGTTTCTTCCTATGTTTTGGGGATGAAACATGTCAAGGAGGGAAGTAATGCTATATACCTAGGGATATGATATATTATTGTATATGGGTTAATAGAGATGTCGACATGTGGCACACATCCCCTTAGTTAGTTATATGGGTACAATATATTAGGATAATAGAGTAACTTATGGAAGTAGTACATTAGGTAATGGTTGGCCTACATTGGGATTAGGAGGTTACCCATCCATGGGTTAGATAGATGTATATATATAGGAGATGATTATCATGGTAAAGATATCAAGTAAGCATTGAGTCTTCTATTACAAGAGGATATTGGAGGTTGTCCCCTTGAAGAGACATTGTGGAGTTATTCCTTCCTAAAGGAGTATTATATGGTGTTTCCCTACCTTAAGGGTATTTTTGCATATATTGAATATCAAGATCATATCACTTGTGAAATCCAACATAATACTACTGCACCTTTCCCCCATTCATTGATTTTATTCTTATGCTCCAACATCCCTATTTTTAAATAATTCCTAGGTAAACATTGAGAAAATAATCTAAGGATGTAGTAGCCTAAGGATATAGATATTTATAGCTTCCAAAAACATGCTTCTAATCTACCATCTGCATTTTTTAGGTTTGGGTATTTCATTTTTTCTTACTTTTTTTTGAATTATAATTTATCTATTATATGATTTTTGGTAAATATGGAAAGAAAAAAATAATAATCATTTATTAAAAATTCCTATCACTATAATTCATTTAGTTTATTAGATTTATTTTGCATGTTAAAATTTTAAAACATAAAAGAAAAATAAAATACAATAACATATAGATTAAATCATCTTAGCTATGCATATCATTATAAATTTCAAAAATATATTTACAATATTTAACTTCCTTTCACTTGCATTCCCCATTGGAAAATTATAAAAATAAGAATTCAACTATGTATTATCATCATTTAGCTTTCTTTTTAAAATTTGCATATTATTTCAAAAAATCAAATCACTTGTCATCCAACTACACTACTTGACATAATTAGGAAAGATTTTTAGAGACTAAATTAACTTTATAAATTTATTAAAAGTCAAAATAAGATGTCAAACCAGTAGGGATTTTCCATACCCATTGCATATTATTTACAATGCCAAAATGGCTTCAATATATAGAACATAAGAGAGGAGAGAAAAGAAGTGAAGTTAAACAATTGCAAGGCCAAGTGTCAAGGATTTAAATCTAGTTAAAATGAAATAATAGAGAATTATATGATAGGTCATGATGTCCACTTAGATAAGTTTCCATCTGAAACATGACACCTTCTTGAAGTTGGCATAGAGATCTTCATTATCTTACCTGAAACTACCTTCTTAATGATGAGTCCACCTATCTACCTTTAACTACCTTAAAATTCCTTGACACATATCATATGACTTGAGTAGGTTAAAACATTATTGGTTTAATTCATCATACTCCTTCAACTAATAGCCTTCTTTGTTACACTTATTCTTCACTCCCTTGTAATTGATCACTAGCCCTTTAGGCCTAATTCACACATGTCAATTAAGTGACATGTATTTACTCAAGGAGATTCATTGCATAGGTATTAGAAAAAACATTCATACCTTATTTTTCCTTTGGTATATCAAATATACCTTAATGAAAATCAATATCATACTTCTCATAATCACACTTAGGCAGTCACACTCTTTCTCATTGTCTTATTCAAAACTGCCTACAATGACCAACTTAGAAGAGGAGTTTTCATGAATCACTAATATTATAATTAGGTATAAATATTTACAAAAAGTCTCCACACACCTTCCACAATATATTTCACCTATAAATTCCCTTTGTTACCTTCAAATCACTTCAAATCCTACAAAAATATATAACTAGACATATCCATACAAGTGATGGAATGAAACATTTAGATGTCAAGGATCCTGAGAGATTACTAAATTTATTAAATATAATTTTCAATTAAATTGACCCCTCATGGACATATTTAAATTCATATCTTCTTCATTAGGTTCTTGAGAGAGTTTTAGGAGGGTTTTAGGTCATTTAGGTTTTTAACATTAATTCATAAAATTTATAAGATTAACCCTCAAACCAATTCCACTAAGATAAATTATAGGACCCCCCTAAACTATACCTAGTTTATTGAGACACCATGCAGCTCGTATGTATGGATATGATCAAAATAAGTTGGCTCTCGAGCTCCTACTAAGCATTTTGGATACCCCTAAGATAAGTTTAGGCAAAAAATGGTTGATTTTAGTTTCCCTATAAAATTTGATGGATCTTATGGACTCTTCACTCTCCCATTAAGTATCCTATATTTATTTTGAATATCATATTGTGATATTAATTAATGTAGGCACCTTGAGGGTTCATGCCTAGTTTTAGGCCTAGTATACCTAGACTGTGTTTCCCAAACACATGACCCCTATTAGTGTTCATAGTGACTTTAGGGAATTTTAAAAACTTTTTTAACCTCAATAAAATTATATACATCATTTTAAAATTCTTCCACTACTCTTATTTCATCCTTTTATCATTCATGCATTAGGTCTATAGACTGTGTTGCTCATGGAGTGCCTTTGGTCTAAGACAAAATAAAGGAAACCTCTCCTATTAGTATAGAATTAAGGTGAATATGGAGGGATTTTTTAGTTCATTATGACATTATATATTATGTTTCAAAACTTTATCATGCTCCAATATCCCTCTACACCTCAAACTCTCAAGACTAGTTTTTAGGCTTATGACTGTGTGCAGTGTTTTAGTTGGCTAAATATGAGGTTCAAAAACCAATATTTTCTCTATCTCCTTGCATCTAAGAATAAAATTAAAATGTGTTATAATCACAATGAGGGTGACTTATTATGTGATCATACACCTTATAACTTATTCAACATCCCAAACTTGCATTCTCCATTAGCTTAGATTTATCTACAATATGAACCAATATGTAGGTGTTCATATTAGGGAAATATGAGATTCTTGTAGGTGATGATGTATGTGTGGATACTATGTTTCACTCTCCTAGATCATATTTAAGTCACAATATCCATTTAAAATCTAAGTATATTAATCTCTTCCTTTATACCATGCTCTCACTCTTTACCATCATTCATACATTAGGTGTTATTTTCAAGTTGCATTGCATAGTTTTATTTGGGTCCAAAGGCACTGTATTTATCTGAATGTCTCTATTATAACTTGATTTAGTTGAAACCATACTCAATAATCATCTTCTATTAACAATTAAAATTATATTATGTTAATATTCTACCTATCCATCTAAACTAAAAGAACAAAGCCATTAAGCTTACCTAGATCTCATAAACACTTACTAATAGATGACACTATATATGACATGATCCTTTTTCAAATATATAAAGGTAATTCATCTCATTTGAAACTTAATTAAACTTGAATAACTTTAGGTCTTGAATTGGCTCTTAAAACCAATCTCCAACCTCTTTTAAATGATCATTCCTACTATGATTACCTTGATAATCTTCTCACAGCTTTAAAACTTCTTTCTCTATCAATATGACCATTGAAATATTATTTCCAACTAGTTTTAGGTGAAAATCATAAGAGGGTCTGATTGTGTAAGTAATCTGACTACATTCTAGGATTTCCCATACTATAATTGAGTCCCTTACTTATTATATAATGTTTTCGATTATGTCTTGAGATCCTAGGAGTGTATTAAAGTCTCAAACTCATTAAGATCCCTATATAAGCACTCTTACATAGTCTTTTAGGTCTGTATCTGATAGGTATGTGAATTTATATGTACTTCTTTATCTTTGAGGTTCTTGAGATATGTCCAATACAAATTTCAATGGATAAAATGAAAATCCATTCTCTGAGGGAGGTTAAAACCATCATGTTATCCTTGAACTATAGTCAATCACAGGATGATGAAACTCTATAATTGATAAACATTTCTCTATATAGAATTAGGTTCACTCCTAGCATAAGAGAGTGATCTTTCCTATCCTTCCATGATCACACATGACAAAATAGTTGAAAATAACATGAGAAGGATGAACATGCCTTGAAATATTATGTTCACCATTTGATTCACATAGACTAATACAGATAAATGAGAAAACCAAGCCATTAGGAATGCATAGGTAGTTTGAAGGTGTTAACAATATTTGTGATTTTTCATACAATAAAGACCACCAATCCTATAACTATATAAATGGAATGGATGTATATAGGGAACCCTAACATCCACCAAGTGCATTTAATTCAACTCTCATTACCCTATATGTATTGAACAAAAGCTATTGACCTCCTTTGACTTATCCAAGAGAGATATAGGAGGGATAAAATAGTTTTTGGTAGTTTTGAACATTTTGAATTTTATTGAGCCTAGAAAATACCTGTAGGGATCTGAATACATCTCCTTGAAGCTTCCACACATGCCGGATGAGTCATCCAATCTATACAACTTCCTAAAACTCCCCTTTTTTATAGTTGATCTCCTTCTTTGTATGTTTAACCCACATTTTTTTAGTTTCATACCTATTTTTTGACATTACCTAACATATATTAAATTATATTACATATTGAAACATTTTTCCTTCATTATAAATTGTACAATTCACCTAGAATGACCAAAAGGTGGCATAAAAGGTTATTAGGATAAGTGTACAAATACGAAAAAGATAAACCATATTATGTGACCTTATTTAGGACCATGATGAACATTTAAATCTTATAACGATCCTATGACAAGTTGGAATATGCAATGGGGTGGACTAAATTTGGCCAACAAGTAGCTCTACCAAACCAACCATATTTTCATTGTCAATGAACTAAACTTAATCATCCAAATCAATAATATCATTTCCCATCAATATTTTTTGTTTATCCCAGTCTGATATTGGGAATTCGATTACACATAGTTAACTCATCACTTTCCATGTGTACAAATATAACATTAGAAATTTTATAAGTTAAAAAATTAGATTTTCACTTATTGGTATTAAACATATCAACCTCTACTACATTTAATGTCTTATAAAAATATCCTTTGCCATCTCCTATTAACAACCACTTCAAATGTATTATTTTAAACATGAATATGACTTAGGTTAACATGTTATTTATAAAAAAATATATAGATTACATTAAAATAATAATATGTAAATTTTTAACATAGGACTTCTTTTTAATTTTTAAAACATATGACCAACTATTTAACAAAATCCTCTATGTATGTTTTTGAAACATAATTTCAGAAACTTGTATATAGAATTTTATTTTTATTAAGTTATAAAAAAATAAATATATCATATAATAGTAAAAATATAGAGCACTAAAAAAATATAAGGTACTTGACATTAAGAGTAATCATGCTTAGCATTAAAGGTCATGCCTAAAATTAAATGAAATGGACTTTTTAGAAATAACCAACATTTTTAATGCCATTGAGAAATTGAAATGAATTTTAATTCCACATAAGTGAGCTTATAATTCATAAATTATTTGGAATGGATTTATACAAAAAATTCTATAACCTGTTAAAAAAATCAACTCTTTAAAAATAGATAATCACACTACATTTTTAGTTTTCAATGCCATACTTAATTTTTTGGCACATTTTATTTATTTATTTTCAATTCAAGAAAATTTGGATGCTTCTTAGGAGTATCTTCCAATATTCCATACCTTTGATCACTACTTATCAAGTAATTTATCACTTCTGGTAGTATATGACATATTCCAATAAATTTTCCAACACCTAAGTAGTCTAGAAAATGTATTTTGGCCCATTCCATTATTTTTAACAAGTAAATAAAACCTTTGTTAAATTTATCAACTCCCTAACACATTTTCAACACTTATTCTAGTGACAAAGTAACAGGTCTATTAAATGCTTCAACAATCTGACTTCCACACTCCCCATGTAATTTTAAGTCTTTCTTTTTAATTCTTCTTCAATATTATGGAACATTAAATACTTCTTCAAGCTTAGGGACCATCCAAGTAGATATAAAGCAAAAATATTAATACTTCTATTGGAAAACTAAAAAAATTCTAGGAAAAATAAAGAAACTTCCTCATGGATTTATATTAATCCTTGTGGACCTTCCATGGATTCCTCGAGGATCTATTTCCATTTATCTCTAATACCACTTTTAATAAATGTAATATACAAGTAAATATGTATCAAATCTTATAATATTTATTCAAGAATAATTTTTTGAGTTTCTCATTCATTACTTATTATTTCTCATAGAAGCTTTAATAAGGTTGTTTACACACTGAACTCAACCACCTTATACAACTAATCCTTTACTAAACTAACCTCTCTAGTTTTATTAACACAAGTAATTAATGAATAAAATTAATTCATAAAGGGGTGTTTCAAACATGATTCACTCCCCAACTAAATACTAATAATTAACATCAAAATATATTTAGATAACATGAACCAACATGAAATACACATATAATAATAGTTATGCACCAATAGATACAAAGTAGAGACCATGAAGACACGAGCAATAGGTATAATATATTTCAAGTAGTATTATGCATGATTATAAATCAAGCATAGGATATAACATAGTATAGGAAAGGAAATCACACCCAATATTTTAATCAAAATTAGTAAATATAACAATCAAATAAGAAATATGACCCACAAATAATCAATGACATGATTTGAGAACTAGAGGATCATGTACATAAAACACTAGACATGAGATGACATGAAATATGGATAAGTTCACACAATTAAAAGCATGCACATGTAATAAATAAACCAATAATAGGGTATGCAAGAGAACCCACAATATATACATGTAGGATGAAATATGTAAGCTAGATCAAGATATATGTATTTAATATAATTATCTCTACATAAAAAATTTAAAGTAGAAATGATAAAACCTGAGACCCATTGAAAAATATGAAGGTAAAAATATCTATAAATTCATGATCATATGTAACATGCATATCTTTCATCTCACCCCCTCAAAAAATACCATTTTAAGCATTTGTGTATCATGTATATGTAAACCTATAGAATAGATAAACATTATATGTATCAATGTGTCACAATATAATCGATAAAGATAAAGCAATTTTTTTAATGTTTTTATATGTTTTTACATTTTATGATTTTATATAAAAATATTCCACCCTATGTGATAAATATATGATTAATGTGAGAGCACAATAATAATATTTCCAAATGTAGACACAATATAATCTAATGTAAATGTTTGCATTGATTTTTACCTATAGTTATGTGATGCCTATTATGGTAATACAGGGAATGTTATATGCCATTTGGAACATGGAAAATAAAGGATCTGAGGACATGTGACAACCAATAAAAATATGAAAATAATTATCAAGATACACATAAAAAGTGAAAAATAGGTAAATAAAAGGTAAACAAAGTAAAATCCTAGGAGGGAAAATTTAAAAACAACAACCAAATTTAAGTGTCCATAAGTCATGAAAGTCATCAAGTAAAATTAAAATATCTAGTCAACAAAGTGTAATTCAAATAAATTAAAACAAAATGCTACCAAAATGTGCCTAAATTCAATTGTGAATCCATGATCATATTTATAATTTAAGTCCCATATCAATGATGAAACATTAAATCAAAAAATATGTTATGGAATATAACCAATGGTACCATCAATACCTACATTATCAAAATGGATAATACATTGACACACACATTGCATTTTAAACATAATTAGTAGATGTTATCAAAAAATAATCATGTTATTAAATATTTTATGACACATGGATATGTATAATTGAATTGAGCTGGCATTGAAGATGTAATAGTAGATTATTATCCCTTTTATAATTAAATTTGATCTTGATGATTTTTTTAGTTACATACCCACTTAATTTGTGTTTGAGATGTAACATGTTTTAATTTAATATGATTTAAATTATTATTTATATTTTAAATATATCATTGAATCATAACTTTATCATCTTGATATTTTGATCTAATATATTCATTTTTAACATTAAATGTTGTAGTCAACGTCTTTAACAATGAAGTTCTGAATATGGCATTTTTTGTGAAACAAGGATGACTTAACATTACATAAAATAATGTAAGATATGTTTTGAGACCAATAAATACCTAATATTTAATACATTAAAATGTTATATATTTATTTAAATAAGGTGAAACTTAAGTTAGATTTTTGATATCATATCCAAGTTCCTCAATAAAAGGAAGGCTACACACTGAATTTAGCTTTGTCATATATCAAAATTCATTATCTTTGTTGTCATTAGATATAAACATTAAATACAAAATGTTATGCATGTAAAATACTAACCTTTCTAGGATTATTATAAATAATTATTAGCAAATTAAAATGCTTATGTGATTTGACCCTAGGATTTGTATTTTATGATGAAAAATTATTTTATTTAGGTTTTTTTACATTGGAAGATGTTATTTTAGCATCTTTCTTTTTTTTCTTTTCTTTTTTGTGTGTGTAATTTCACCATGATCAATAGGATCTTATATTTTTTGTTTCAAATCATGGCATCCATCTATTATTATATCATTTATTATAACAATTATAAAAAAATAATTTTGAACTAAATATTTGTGGCATATGGATCCAATCATAACAATTAATAAAAGGTAAAACAATCATTTTTTTATTAGGTAAAATTTTCAATAATGCACTTTAACTATATTTAAGTTATTCAAATTTTAATTATCTACTAAAGGAAGGTGTATGACTTGTTTTAAGTGTCACTATATGATTAGAAAATGTCTTAGAGTTTTTATTGATTGGTGAATTATTAGTGTTGTGACTTGGAGTATAAATAATATAAGCATAATAAGGAGCACAAATCTCATATTTAAGCACATGTGATCATAAGAGTTTATCTTCAAGTGACACACCCTCATAAAAAATATAATCAAAAGATTTTTAAGCATGATAAATCACTTTATACTTGAGATGAGGAAAAATAATTCCAAAAAATATAATTTTTTCTATAGATATTTTGGTTGATATATCAAATAATAAATTATACTATTAAATAAAATAATGTAATCATTAATAGATTTATAATGACCTTGACAAAGGTGTGAAATATACTCAAACATAGTATGTTGTCCATTATTATTAATAAATAATTATAGGAAAGCCTCTTCATGTTTAAGGAGGCTACATGGGGATCCACCTGGGAAAATATGAAATCAATGTAAAACATGTCTTGCTAAGATTCTTTGAAATGTCTTAAGTAATATTATATCATTAACACCATATTTTATGAGATAAAAAAAATTAATTAAGATGTAAATAAGGGTATCCATACCATTGAATAATAAAAACTTAGGAATATTAAAACCATGTAGGAGAATAAATTCAAGAATATTATGCACTATATTTTGGCCATATTTAGGATTAAAATAAACCCAAGAATTGGATGCAACGTACTATATAGATACAACTTATATTTGTATTTGTATTTGTATTTTTAGCTTTCTTATTATGTACATCATATTAAAAATCTCATGGATTAACACAAATAAATAATGAATGGGTTCATTTAAGGGTCCAGTTGGCATTTTATTTTAAACTTTAGATAACTAGGGAGACTATAGGTAGAATTATAAGGGAAATTCACTATAAATAATAAGAGAATCATCAATCACAAAAAAAGATACTAGATACTTATTTAATCATTTTCATAACTTGAGAAAAGGAGAAAGAATTTTTCAAGACAAATTTCTTAAAATTTTCAATTAATTCATCATTATATGTATTTAAGGAAGGAGTATGAAAATAATAAATTTATGTTTTTTTATTATAATATTCATTTTAAACATTTTCAATCAAGGGAGGAAGATAATCATTTCAAACTTTTTTATATTTAAGAGTAAAAACACATGCATTTTTTACATTTTTTTAATTTGATAAGGTAAACCTAGGTTTTATAGGGACCTAGAACCACAAGAGTGAGATAAAAAAGTTTTAACAGGCCCTTCATAGCCAAGATGATAAAAAATAAACACTAAAACTTAGAGAAATATAGGATAGGAAATAAAAACTAAGCCAGATTAAGTGGATGGGCCCTCCAAGGTGTCTTCAATAGTATAACTATCCTTTATTGTGATGATTGATTTATCTTTCGATGCCTTAGCATGGGTGTGATTCCAAAGGCCTTTAGTGGGTTCCCTAGGGAATATCATCCTTAGCCTTTTCCTACTTATCACTTGTGGAGTAGTTTGTTTTAAGGGGACCCCCTTTGGGGAACTTAGGGGGGATTGTAGGACTTAAAGGGATTTACAAGGAAGGGATTGGGGTGGGGGATGGATAGATTGCATAAAATTATAAACAGTGGCCTCTACCACTCAATGGATCTTGTTCTAGTCTCGTATTAACTTTGCCAAGATGAATCCTACTTACTAGACCTTTGAGTTGAAGTTTTCCAACATATATTTGTTTTTCTCAAATTAATACATTACAATAGCCTTTCCATTCTATTCAGAGGTGGTGGAAGACCCAATTTCAATGGGTTTAGGTTTAGGGATGAAAATTAGCTTGAGTGGAATGTCATTGGGTGGGGATTTGGATAAACTAGTTTGGGGGGAGTGTTCAGGGGGTGAGTGAGATCCCTATATAGGGTCCTCTTTTAGGGATTCCTCCTCTAAAGATGATCTTCCTAGGGTAACATTCCAAACAAGAAGGTTTTATCCATGTTTAATAAGCAAAAGGATAAGGCCTTGATGGAGAATGGGTTTAGTGTCATTCACTTGATAGAGAAGGATAATTCTTTCCAAAGACTTAAGAAGTAAATAAGGAAAAATTATTTCAAAACTAATGAAATGGTTAAGAAATAGGAAATGATGTAATAAAATTAGGGTGTACGTACCTTCCAAAGTCATATATCTCATGACCTAAAGGTAAAAATTGAGCTAGTATCTCAAAAGGTTTATGTGAGGAAAGCCCTTCTTAATTTGCATAAAGTTTTTGGTCTAAAAGAAGCATTGTAGGGATTCCTATTTCTTGGATTGATATTTAAATTCTTTATTGTTAGTGTAGGACATGCCCATGGCATCACCAATAAACTCCTCTAATACATTAATGGAGATACCCTATATCATGACCTTCCTTTTAATCCAAGCAGTGATGAAATCTCAAACCAGCATGGCATTGTGCTCAATAATGTGCTCCAATAATTATGTTATCCCCCCCTTCTTAATCATTTTATAGACCTTCTTCTATTCTTTAACCTCTTTACAAGAGGTTGGATATAAAAGGTCTCTATCACTACCCATGGTAGCTATAAGTGTAGCTAAAAAGAGGATGAGCCAAGAGTTCTAAATGTAGTCTAAATGGCTAGGGCTTTAATGAGGTGTAATATCCACCAAAAGTGTGTTTACATAATTACATCACCTTACCTTTAAATTAATTCAAAGCTATGGGATCATGATTAGTCCCTTTGATATGAAGGGTTGCATGTGTGAGGAGATAATTATTTTAAGTTGCATATGCACCTTCCATGTGGATGACACAATGCACCTTAGGGGGGATGCTACCTTGATCATAATATAATTATTTTCATCACTATCATTGTTTTCAAAATTTAATTTCAATAAAAGAGTAGGAATATAAGCATTTCAACATTTTAATTCACATTAGGTTTAAAATTATATTGCAAACATTGATGTTTAAAACCAAATTTCTCTAGACTACTTTTCTTAACACTAACAAAAATGTCCTTAAAAAATATTTTTTGCATAAAATTTGGAATTAAATACTCATGAGGTGTGAAATAAATATATCCAAAACTTAATAAATTTATATTATTTTAATTTTCATATGGTCCAATAGGGTTAAATTTAAGTTTCCCTAGTTTTCCATCCTCATATCATAATAAAAATATTCATCATCATTATAATCAGATTTATGATCATGTATAATATAATTAGTAGAATTATTTACACCATTTTAAAACAATACATAAATGGAATGAGTCATCACATATATAATAGAGTATTAAAGATACACACAAAAGGTTAAGGCTAATGATATTGTAATATTAAATAAAAACCATAGATAAATTAGATCTAAAACATCCACACACAAAAAAGCCTTAGAGGAAAATATAACATGAAATACTAAGGTTAATAGGCTAAAAAATGTAGGCGTTCATAAAATTATTTAATAATTTGGGGAAAAATGATAATTATACTATGCATAATATATTAAAACTAGGGAAAATGGGAATTAATGTTTAATATAGTAAATAAAAATAATTCATACCTAAAAAGTACTTAAAAATAATAGTAAAAGTATAATGAATATTAAATTATTGATAAAAATGAAATAAATGTAAAGAAAGAGATATATAATTGAAACAAACAAACTTTGGTCTGACAATGCCTACAAATAAAAAAAGAAAGATCTAGAGTGATGCAAATTGAGATCAACAAATTTATTAAATTTTTATTAGAGAAACAAAATCAATGGAACATCTATTGTGACCTAGGAAAAATTAATTTTGATTATGATCCTTTTTTTCCAATCGTGACCCAATGTTATGCTTGTTTCTCTAGCTATTTTTTTATACAACTTGGTACCTTAATCATTAATATATTAGTAGGGTTTCCTCTCTTAGATTATTGAATTGTTACATGTAGATGTCAAAATCATGTATCATTTGAAGTAAACATAATTCATCCTAATAACACATTAAACACTAAATAAATCTGAAGTCATATTTTTGGATCCTCTTTGAGGGTTGTTGATAAATATCCCAAATGATTATAATTAGGTTTAAATGCATTTCTAGTCATTATGAGTGTTCCCGACCCAAAAAGAGAAATAAATTCACCTCCTATTCCTAGATAATCAAATTCAATTATATGATTTAATATGAAATTATTTAAATACAAGTGTGATAGCACTAGATAGATTAGGTAAAAATAGAGTAATGTTCTAAATACTTTGAAAAAAGTGCAGACCTCTTGATAAAACTTGATCAATGTGGATTAGAGACTTGGATTTCAATGGATCTAGATGATACAAACTGATCATGAAATGTTTTAGGTGCATTTATTTCTATATAATTCATAAAGACACATTCACACATAGGTTGACCATAGAAAACCATGAAATCCAAAAATCAAGGAATTTGAAATACAGTAAATAACATAAGGGACCAAAAAATCTAGGGGAAATAATCATGGGTTTTTATATTATGACCCAAAGATAAAAGATAAAATTTTGAGATAATTATGACACTAGAAAGACCTAATGTTTTTTTAATAAATTATGTGATTATTTAGGCAGGGTCGTATAGTGGAAAATAAATATTCAATTTGTAGATTTTAAAAAAATTAGATTGAATGGTAGTATTATAATTGAACCAAAGTGATTAGAATTCAAGTTGTGATTTAAAAATAAGTTAATAGAAGACAATATAGGGCCCAAGATAAGTATAAAGTTTTATAAAAAGATAAAAATATTTGCACACATACCAAGCACACAAAATAATGAAAAAGAAATAGTGATAACATGGTTTGTACAAAAATTAGGTTTCAACAAATAACATAAAAAATATTTTCCCTATTTTTTAAATCCTCGTAAAATAATAAATATATAAATTTAGGCTATAATATATATCCTAAGTTAAATCACCATAGGTTCATATAAAATATTTCACTAAGAAGTGCAATGTATGTGTCTATTTATCATTTATTAAATAATTAAAAATCATTTTCAAATTTTTCCCTCAATTTATTTTACCTAATTTTAGTGCCAAATATTACATCATTTGAATCATGTAGGTTTCTTTGGCCTTTATTTATCCTCCTAGACATCATAATCCATGCTTGTATTATTTATATTTTTTCCTCCAACTATGGAAAAAATTCCACTTTTTGTAATTGTAGCTTGTAATTACAAAACTACCAAATATATTATGTGACAATTATGTAAGAATTATGGTATTTTCAAAACCACATCCTTGTTTAAATTGGTAGTTTCATCATGCTTTACCATTAAACTAAACATAAGAGACATGATATGAAAGTGAAATGCTTCCCTTCCTCTATTAGTTTGTTTTTGCTTTCATCCTATTTATTATTGCCTAGCAAGATCAAATTCATCACTTTGGTATATTTAAAAAATCATTCTTGTCATTTTTAAAGATCATCAAATACTAGGAGAAAAAATGCCTTTATTCCTTTGTGATAAATAACCTTAGTCTTGATATTTATGTGTTTTATATCAGTTTCAAATATTTATATAGGTTATTGGATAATTATATTCATAGCATAAAATAATTATTTGAGACAATTAATGTTATATTATTGAACTCCAATTGCTATATAAGGATCATTATATTAGGTATGAATAGTATTAGGATAAACATATGAAGAATATGCAGATATAAATATAGATACAATATGTTAAAACTAAAAAACATTTATTACTTAAACCTTATTATTCTTACTATTATTTATATTATTATTGGAAAGGAGGTGGAATTTGAGGACCAAAAATCTCTATCTTATTTAAATAAGTCAAAGCATGTAAATTTAGGATCATGAGGAAATATTATGAGGATTTTAGATAAGTAAACTAGAAATGTATATGAGTAATGATGTAAAGGAGATTCCTTGAGTATAATTACATATTATAGATTTGAGATTTTATTACAAAATAATGTGACATGTGTAAGTACATATTTATAACTTTCATATTTACTGTAGTTTACTCTACCATTACATTGATATCACATTGTTTAAGCCTACATCATAATATTTATAACCTATTGTTTCAACATGGTCATTTTCCATTTGTGGATTTAACATTATAGAAAATATAAATCCATAATCATCAAAGGGCCACAAATTCATTCATATAGCTACAAAATAATTTAAAAAATGGGTAGACACCATGCCATTATCATCAACTATAGGTGAAGATATATGTAAATTATTAATGACAAATATCATTTCATGATTCAAATTATCATATACCACTATCAAAAATAATGGATCCTCATTTATGAATAAAATAATTAAGATATTATGTGTCAAATACAAGGTCCATCACACATTATCTATACCATATTATACATAATGAAATGGACAAGTAGAAGCAAAAAATAAAATAATTAAATATATATTAAGTAAAAAAGTCACCAATAATGGTGAACATTGGTGCAATCATATTATTTATTCACTTTGGACATAATTAACAAGTGTTCATACAAAAAATAAGGATAAACCTTAATTTATTTTGTATGGAACAAAGTAAGTATTACCTTTAGAACTATAGATACCCTATTTATGTGTTTATTTTAAAAACATCACCAAATAGAATGAATATCAAGACAAATGATTACATGAATTACAAATACATGAAAATAGACTCACACGTGATATTTAATATATTAAAGTATACCAAGATGATATCAAGAGAGCATATGGTAATAAATTTTATAACCATGAATTTCAATTTGGAGACTTAATATAAAAAGGTAATCAAAATAACGCTAATGCAAATAAAGTGAATAAAGGAAAAATTAATCCTAATAATTTGGGACTATTTTTTTGCTATATAAAATGTGGGTATAAGATCCTATCAGTCACCTTCATTGTAAAGGAAACCTATGACTAAAACTATGAACATTATGCAGTTTATCAAAAATTACACATAATTTTATTTATTTCAAAAATACAAAAAATAAAATAATCATAAAATATAAAAACATTTAAATATTTTAAAAATACAAAATTAAGATCCAAGCAAGACATGTTTTCTATATTACACTATTTACATATGTTTGGTATATGGAATATTTTTTAAATACACATATGAATTTCATTTTATGTAAGTGTTATGGAGGACATACAAGTTACACATGGAAATGCAAATGTTAGACTTTTATTTACCTAATGGCCATGTCAATACTAGTTGCATATTATTCCATAGGTTTAATTATTATAGGTTATATTCTCCTATAGACTTTGTATCATTTTGAGATACATATATTTCTTAGACATGCCTTTCTAGTTACTCATATCTTATACAGTAATACATATGCTATTATACTATGATGTGACATTGATATAAATGGATGGTGTATAATATCTCATTTTTCTATTCCCCATTGATGTTTTTACTCTATGACATGATAGGGTAGTTTATACATAATTATTATCTATGGCCCCTGATCCTTTCTTGATGTGACATCGTTGATGTCCCTTGTTTATGTCATTTATATATATATCCTTGTGTGTGGCCATTGGCCCTATTTTTTTGGACATCTTGATATCCATTGTATGTGACCCTTGGCCTTATGTGTGACACTAATACTTGTATTTTTTTATATTGTTGACATTGAATGACGCCATGATCTATATAACACACTTTTAATGTGTAGTAGTATTTGGGGATCCTACTACCTGGTGCTTCATTAATACATTTATTTAGACATGACACTTATAAGCCTATATTACATATGTTACATGTATGAATTGATCTATATATGAATTAATATGATGACATATTATTAATATGCTCATATGATATTACATGGTACTATCTATATAAAAAAATTATTAGATATGGGTAAATAACCTAGACCACTAGACACTACTAAAATAACACTCAAAAGATGAAATAAGGGATAGACTAAAGAATTAGAAAATCCAGAGTAATCATCTAGATAATTGGGCTTAATTACCTTTTTAGCCTTTGTGGTCACTAATAAAACATTTACCAAAACTTTCTTGAGACTAACCTTGGTGTATTTTATCAATCCCTTAATGTTCTCCTCATTAATCTTTTTCTTCTCGTTGGACTCACCTTTTTCCCTACTTTACCAGTTTTTTGGCCTTTGTCAGTTTCTTATACTCCTATTCTCATTTTATTATGTCATTATCCTATTTAATATATTCCTATAAGAAATTATTTAGAACATTAAAAGGTTTCTTCCCTCCACCCATGTAAATACTTATCTTGGTAGACTAAATCTTATTCAAATCCTCTTTGATTCCTATATATTCCATATTCAATTCCTTATACTTGTGAGTATGTATATCTTTCTTTTCCTCTAGTCTAATGATCTTGGTCTCTAATTCCATTATGTTTCTATTCCTAGAGAGTGTAATTTACGTATTTTACCCTCCCTTTTCAACCAATTAGCATTGGATCCATTTATACAATCCTTTCATCTTAGATTGGACACTAAAACAATCATGCAAGTTTTTTTACTCCTAAGTGGAGGAAATATTCAAATCTTTAGTCTTGGTGTCAAATCTAAGCCACTCTATTTTATTAGTTCTAGTTATAGTAGTCCTCTTCCCCTTTTATTTGGTCATTTTCTTTAACAACTAATCTAGATTGATGTCTTGAACATTAAAATATTCATCCTATTCATAATCACTCTCCTCAAAATATATTCTTTGTTGTTCCTTTATATATTCCAAATTATCCTTACCTTTAAGTGGTTGAGCTATCTCTATAATTCCATAAATTAGATCCTGATGAAGTATGTCTTTAGTATAACTCCACTGATAAGCCAACATGGAACTTTCTAGAGACCTAAGTAGAAATTATTGTAATATGAACATTTTATTCCCATTGAATTGGTTGAGAATCATGAAATTATGGGAGTATATAACTCTATAATTCCATTTCAAAATTAGGTATTTCATGATTTGAAGACATATAACCAACTAAAGATAATGAAGGTTCATCCTCATGTATCCTTTCTTATTTTTTTTAGGCATATCATCTATCTTGAAAAACCCTTCATCAAATTTATCTTCTTTGGTTTATCCTTGAAATCTTTCATTCCTTCACATGACATCCCAAGGACATCCATAATGGATTCCTTAGAAATAATGATGGTCATCTTACACATACAGACCTCCCTATCATTTTAGGCCATGAAAAAATCCTTAGATAGAATGGCATCATACCCCATGATATTTTAATATAGTTAGTAATCCCCATCTTTACAAGGTATGCCAAATAGATGCATCTCTCTTGACCTCAATGCAATAGATAGGATCAATTCTATCTGTGTCACCTCTCATTGTTATAGTATCTTATCTACTCCTCCTTTGTTCACAAAATGACCTAAAATTTAGCTTATTCAATCCATCAGCCACCATATAAATGGAAGTATTAATGACACACAAATCAACATTCCTCAAAGTGAATCCCCACATCAACAAATTATTAGGTGATTTACATTCAAGCCAATTATAAAAATCAATGCTAAACATAATAACACTAATGATTGCATAACATTTCTTCCTAGGGTTTTGATCCATCTAGCGCATACTAGCTGGATTATTATTAAATATGCTAATAATGTGATTGGGGAGGTCCCCTATAATTTTCTAGGTGTTAAATTAAGAATCAAAAACCCCTATGTTTTGCATGACATCAATTATCCTTGTGAACTTACTCATAAGGATTAAATAGCATCATTTATTTCATTGTGGATGGTCTATCTAGGTTTGGATTTACATGAAAGAAATTAATAATATTAAATGAATATGCTTTGATGATGAGATTGTCTAATTTCAACTTTATTTCTAATTGAATTATCCAAAACCCCACTTTTGCTTCCATAATGAGGTTAGGTTGAGTTCTTATTGGTCTTACATAAGCTACAACCATAACCCATTTTTTGTCCCTTATAACTCCTCCCCTTCAATCCATGGGTTGACTTTGGAAACACTATCAAATTTTAATTTGAGGCATGAGTACAGAGGCTTAGACCACCTCACTTGGCTTATGACCAAATTTTTTGGAGAATTTTATTTTTATTCTATATCAATGTTCCAATTATTAAAAATGGATGTAACTACTTTAGTTAGAAGGGGTTTATTATTGAAGAGAGTGATTTTTGGTTTTCCTTGATAACTCCCATAACCTTAGAGGTTGTAGACCTTTGGAATATCCTCTTGTCTTGAAAGATGTGATAATTATTATCCTTCAAAACTCCCCACATATGCTATGTTTTTACATGACATGATATAGTCAACTCTTATTTTGAGATAAGTGACTTAAAAGATACATCCCTCATCTCAAAATGGTGTGTTATAGTGGGATTTTCCTATAGACATAAGCCTTCATGAGAATAGTGTTAGATTATAAAGATTTAAAATTATTAAAATATAAAAAAATTAGATACATGACATATATTGTCACTTTGATACATATTAAGTGGACATATTGTAGGAATATGCACTTACTTTACAAAAACTTGAGTATAGATTCATACACACTTGGGTGCATATGCATGTGAATATGCACATAGTTTACATAAATATGAATTACATGTTTACATATACATATACATTTGAGATATAATTTCTTATATTCATTATATATATGTTCAACATGCAATATCAATTTATATATATTTGAGGGGCATTATACTTGTTCATGCACATATATAAAATATATATATATATATTCATAAGGTATGATGGTAGTTGATGCACACATACACAAAAATATAGTTTACATTTGATTTTCAAATGGTTTTCATTCAAATTCACACTTATTATATTTGTGTTCATGATGAGGGCATGAACATTATTCTTATCTTTTAATCATGTATTTTATTCTACATTGAGTGAAACTATGCAATAAAATATGTGGTAATGATGGGGGTATGAACATTTTTCATTATTTTTTATCATCAATTATATTCTACATTGATTAAATATATATAATCAAACAAAAATTTATTTAGGGGGCATGAACATTTTCTATTCCCTTTCGATCATGCATTTTTTTTACATGGAGAAAACTTGAGAAAAATGATACAATTGAATTTATAATCTATATATAGATGTTGATTTAGTTCATTTGAGTAAACCTAAATTGATTTTTATATTTTACCTATGTATTTATTTGGGTTAGTAAATTATGTAATTTTACACACATTCATGAGGGTTAGGGTTTATTGCCTTCTAAACTCAAGATCCTACATAACTTTCACAAATTTGGGGCAAATCACCCCAACTCTCCATGTGCTTTAGAAAGGAATAATAAGTTTCCCCAATATTTTAACAAGGAAACATCATCTCCAAAAAATTTCAAGGGAAACATGATTTTCACAACCACATAGGTGTACTCTAACCATTTTTATTTAAAATTTTCAAAAATCTAATTTTATATTAAAATAATCTACATATGAACATTGACTATAGATGATTACAGGTTTTGGTATTGATTGACCTATAAAATTGGAGCTTCATACCAAAGATAAAGTGTGTTTTACACACTCATATACATTTTATCCTTTTACTCTAGTAATTCCATTACTATAATGGGGAGGTGTGCATTTATAGATAATAAACTATAGGCTTTAGTACTTGACAATGACAAACATGAAACACATTTTACCATGCATGACATG